>JXCR01092407.1:13204-27783 GCA_002079205.1 Phalaenopsis hybrid cultivar | reverse complement strand
TGAAAAATAAAGGCACTTTAAATAGATCTAAAAGCTCTAAATTATCTTAATTTACAAAATAAATGCAATTCATGATATTTTATGATTTTTAGATTTTTTAAAGTCTTACATTAATTCATGATTGGACACAATAAATTAAGCGAAAGAGTCTTCAATCCAATTTTCATGAGAGCAAAGCTAAAATGAGTATGCTATCCGGGCAATTTTATTGATCAAATATATTAGAATATAATTTAGGGTTTAATATAAATTTTATTGTTTTCTTTATATTTATATTTATTTCAAAATAAGTTTTAACGCTTAATTAGAATCCATCTTGACAAAGTTTTTCATGTTTATATTTTAAAATAATTTTATAATGCTAAATAATTTCCAAATATTTGTTGGTATGAGTATTTTGATTCAAATTTAATTAAAATGAATTTTAAAATTATTATTGATAGGCCATCAACAAAAGTTTTCATTTGACATGACATATTTCAAAGATTTTTTTAATAAAAAATGTTCAAACTTCAGACCTGGAACTCTGATTTCAACAAACTTACAGTCAAACTGACTGACTTGACAAGATGAACACAATAACACTGGTCCAATTTAAGCCCAGTCAAGCTCGAATCAAGCCATTAATCAACTTCTAGAATCTTTGGCTAGCTAATTGAAAGATCATATGGATTCCAAATTTGATAAGACTAATCCATCTAGACTAAGATCAATCAATTGTGACATTATTAAGGTACTTAAATGTCCATCAAATATTGTCTAATTGAGTGAATCTCTCCCGATGGTCCCATGAAGTGATTCAAATTCCTTCATTATTTGCAAGGAGACGTCTCCCATATTTTATAAATAGATCCCTACCTTTTTTTATGTAGGGGGGCCTAGACTTTGAATCAAAAGAAGAGCTGGACTTGGAATTGTTTTGCGAAGCAGTTGAATTCTAATGTCATTTCGGATCGAAGACCCGACAAACGCTTCCCGCTCTTATAGCAGACAACTACCGTCGAGCATCACTCATCGACCATTGTCAACCTTCGTCAACCAATTCCTACTTGTTGCAATGAAATCCCCTACTAAATCACACCATTCACTATAAAATCCCAGCTTATGTTGCGGAGCAACAAAGCACCCGACGGAGCAGAGCATTGTCAAAAAAGTTGTGCATCAAGCCAAAGATGCACCTCGAAGATAGTATACTGAAGTTCTAATACTACTCCTTGCTACAATCACTCTCAATCATTATGCAATGAACTACTTCGAAGAACTATGTAGTCATTTCTTGCATATGGGACACATACTTGTGCATGTAATCATCAACTTATAGTGCATTGTTCCAGATGGATATGCTATGTTATAATTTCCCTTTCAGGTTTTTCACATAAAAAATTATGGTGTCTCTATTTATTACTTCTATTCTCTAAGTGTCTGCTAAACTTTTAAGACAGCTGAAACCCTCAAGGATTTTTTCTTCTTTTTCGATTTCTACATGATTTTTCCCTCTCTTTTGGGAAATTTCTCAATTCGTTCTCTCATTTTATTTATTCTGATTTTTTTTTGGTTTAAGGGGCTTAGACTCTAACTTTTTTTAGCTTATGGCTTCTTCTTTTGCACTTTGCTCTTCTCTTCCCCGTGTTTCTATGCAACCTTTAAGTTGGAAGGGCATAGTTTTTTCTAATCTCTCCAACATTGGTAGTTTTGATCTTTCTTATGTTCCCCGTGTAGGTGAAAAGGTTATTTTCTCATATGATGAGGTTGAGGCTAGTTCGAAACCGTATGATATTTCATTAGTTGGGTATGTTTTAGATCGAAGGCCTTTTTATGAGAACTTCTTCAAGCAATTAGTAAGATTTTGGAACTGAAAGGTTTGGTGGATCTCCATTCTCTTTCTGAGGTTTTCTTTCTTTTTAAATTTACTTGTCTAGACGATCTTCAAATAGTTTTTTCTACTAGTCCTTGATTCGTTGATGGAAAACCTTTCATCTTTAGAAAAGGGACTGTTGATTTTAAGCATGTTCGGAAAGATTTCAAGGAAATTCTCATTTGGGTTAATTTTCAAATCATCCACTGTCTTTTTTTTACTGAAAAATGGGATTTCAAAAATCAAAAGTAAAATTGATATTTCACTTGGGGTTGATTGTTTAATAACAAAATGTTATAGACTTTCGTTTGCAATGGTAAATATTCAAATTAGTATAGATTCACCTCTTCCTGAATCTATTACTATTATTTAAAAAAATAAAGAAAATATTGTTGGCATAATTTTTTTATATCACGTACAACTGATGTCTATTTAAACAAAACGGGACTATGTCCAGCTTCCCACTGTCTAAGTTATCCATTCAGACCTCTTGGTACGTGCCTCGGGCATGAAATCAGGACTGAGGTTAGCCTTGATTCTGGACATGTTTTATGTTCATTCTAATGTTGAGAGGTCCAATTTCATCAATCTAGACTCTTTTGAGGCTAAGGGTAGCCTTCAAGACTCCTCACACACATTTTGGAGAAATTCAGATTCAAACCAATTTTAAACTCCGTGGGGGTCCATGACACTCGTCGACACCAAAAATCATGGTATGAAACTCCTAAAATGTTCATCTTTGAGTTACAAGGTTGTATTTTAGTGATACACAACCTTCCATGGCTTTCAGATCGATGAGAACCTTCCTACTGCCAACCGAGCAAAAAATAGGGTTTGGGACACCCTACCTGCACTGTGGTCCAAAGCGGCCATTAGTGACGATTTCACTAATAAATGAATGATAAAAATACATATCATTCAATTTAATTGGTTATATTTCAATAATTCTTGGTCCCCGATAGCTTTTGGATTGAATAATCCTTGTCAGATGTTTCTGGTGAAAAGTGGGGTTGAGAACGACTCACTCGCACGGGCGGTTTGAGACTCCTATTGTGGCTCACAATTTCAAATAAAAGACCCTTGAAAATCCTCATTTTTAGAGTTATGGGACCATATTTTAGTCATATATAGTCTCCCATAGATTACGGATAAAAAAATTCTTTGTCGAGCCTTTTTGGTGAAAATCAAGGCTTACTAGGTCAGACTGGCGCCTAAGCGCTAGTTGAAGCTCTCCTTTTTATCGGGGCAGCATCAGAGCACCATACCTTGCTCCTAGGAGTCAGAATTGCGGCTCCTAGGCACCGATTTGCTTCTAAATCTCATTTTTGTGAGCTCTTGAGGCTTAATTTTTAGGAGATAATGTGCCTTAAGCCACAAAAAGAGGGGAAAAAAGGAAGAAGATAAGAATTTAGGGGTTATTTTTGGAGGCTAGGGTTTTTGAAGAGAGTTATACACCTCTTCCACCATTCTCTTCCTTTCCTTTTGGGCTTTCCCTCCTCCTCCACTGATTTCCTGAAGAGAAAGGCTGATCATCTTTTTTCCCTTGGAGCTTGAAGCTTGGAGCTAGTGTTTTCTCTTGGTAGATAAAGAAAACACTTCAAGTGGAGAGTACTAGAGAAGGCTAAGGAGTAAGGTCTGTTCACTAGAGCTTTACTTTCTCTCCTCCTCTTTCTTCATCCATAAGAAATCCTTTTCTTCCATCATCTCCTTCTTCTTCCTTCATTACTTGCATTGTGTGGGTGAGGAGATTTTCTTGAGGAGAAAGGGCTTAGATAACACATCTTCATTTGATCAAACATACCCTATCCTAGAAGATCATAAATAATTTGAAATTATTGAACATTTTTCAATTTTTGAACTACTTCGTATCCCCAAGACAATATTCTGACACTGCACATCTTGAAATGTTGGGATTATGAACGATGATATTCAGAATGGGTGGCAAAGGGTTAGGAATTGACCCGGACCAAGTTGTCCTACAGATAGGCATGCCCAATAGAGGTGAAACAGTGCATTGGAATAAAACTCCATCTTCTGGTGTAGATGCCAGACAAATAAGGAAGGACCTTATGAAAGTTTCATCTGCGGAGCATTTCATGCATGTTGATGAATTGATTTTAAAGTTTTTGTTAACAAATTTGTTTTTTCTCTTGAGCAATTTTGGTGTGCCTAGAGGGCTTTACACCTTTGGTGAGATTGTTAATTTGTTTGTTTCATTTAATTGGTCTGCTACAAGCTGTGATTTCCTCATTGAACATCTTAATGTCATTGCTACTAAAATAAGGTGGAATCAGTCATTCGGATATATCAATGGGTTTGTTTTTCTTTTGATATAAGTGTCTTGCATATACCTTTAAAATTTTCTTATTTTCTGGTCAAAAACATATTTAATTATTTTATTTTATTTTCTTTCACACAGTTTTGGTTTTATGAGCACACATCTATATTCACTCCTGTTGCACTCTCGACCATACCTCGCATGTGGAGGTGACCAACAAATGTGAGCCAAAATTCTTTGCAGATTAGTCAAGCCTTTGGGAGGCTCAGCCATGTACAAGTAAGGCATTTATCTGATTAGATAATTTTTCCCTATTTGGTGGTGTTATACTTATGATGTGGTTATGTAAAGTTGGTTTTATTGTGGTGTTATTCTGGTAATTCTTAAGATCCTTAGGCTGAGTCGGCTTTGTAGTCAATGATGATTGGATTTCATTTTCATATGCATGTTGTTCGCTTTTGCATTTCTTTACGTATCGTGCTTGGATTTTTTAAATTATCCGGAGAACTCATCCCACTTCTATGATTCTCTCCAGTGAGGATCATCACCCTTTTAAGTCACCGCATCCACAACACAGCCATCCTTCGGATCACTGCCTCTACTGACCCACCCTATGTGTCATTGCCTCCAAGGTACACCTACCCTCCGAGTCACAGCCTCCTTGGCACACCCCCATGTTCAGATTTATTCCTTCACGACACACTCGCCCTCCAGGTCACTACCTCCACGACACGTCTACCCTCCGGGTCACTGCCTCAGAGGCACTCCCACCCCTTAGGGTCACTGCCTCCTCGACACACCCCCTTGCGAGTCGCTGCCTCCATACATACTCATATTCACTTGTGTTATATGTTTCACATGCACACTACCACACTCTCTATGCATTCTTCATTTGTATACACCACCTTATAATAGTTACAAATGTTTGTTATCTTGTGGCAGCACCCTACACTGTCACGAGCACATTCCTTCGTGTAAGGCATGTGTCTGTTTACTTGTTTGCATGGTGTATCATACCTAGTATGTGTTTGTCATTTGCATGTGTGTTTGATCTTTTTGGGGGCAAGGTGTAATTCTCCATAGTGGCATCTTATACCCTAGGTGACCAAACACAATACCTTTTGAGCTATGCATCTTGCATGTGCATCTTTGCACTGTCAGCATATTTGTTGCTAGCGTGCACCACCATGTAATCCTGACGGATATCACTATCTCGTGATCACTACAGTCTCAATGAAGCGATTGCAGTGCAATGGATAACTTTGCATCTGTATGTGCATCTCTGATCAGCTTGATGACAAAAGTAACTCGTTAGTTGAGTGACCCTATGCTGGTCACGATGCGACAACTAATATTTCTCGCAAGAATGTCTCAGTGGTTAATACTAGCTATTGCATTGTGGCTAGCATATGTATGTTGTGTTAAGGCTCCAAGGGATCTAATGGCAGCTACTTAGGCATTCTTTCCTTAGAACCTATTTTAAAGTATAAAAATTTACATTTTTTATTACTTTATGCATCATATTTCAAAATCTACTTTAAAATTTTTTTGCATATCTACCTTATACCAAAAGTAAGGTCAACACTTTAACTCCTTTTCAGAACCTCCATCTGGTGGCACCCCTTAGAATCATTGGATTCTTAGGATGAGGTCTGGGACGGCGACCCTATCAAAACATACACCAACCTTTTGAACTAAGTATGTACTTACTCAGATGTTGTGTTAGGTTACTATGTTAGATGATGTACTAGGTTAAGGACTACAATGCTAGGTAGTCTTTTTGATATTATGACAATAGTTCTCTGTTCGTTTGTTTGCCCAAGCCAAACATCACTTTTTGTGTTTTTTGGTGTGTGTGCATGCTTGATATGCATTGTTGTATATTAGGGTGCTCTTCTACATGGAGTCATGATTAGATATGTGCACACACACATGTTCCATTAAAAGAGAGTATGTGATAATTTCCAATAACTTTTTGCTTGTAGGTGTCATTTAGCTCTCTCATAAAAAGGCACAACACATTAAATGTTGTATGTTTGTTAGCTTTCGTATTAACATTATTTTCATGCAAGTCGAGTACTTTTTTTTTCTTTTTCTTCTCTACTTTTAGAGTCCTTGAAGAGTCTTATATTAGAAATAAAGTGCACACACAAGTTTCAAGGTGCTAGACGGACGGAAACATGTGACGAGCACCAGGAGCTGCTTGGTCGTGTCCCGTACCTTAATTCTAAATCTCATTGGTGTATATAATTAGAACTAGACATGTGCTTATGTGGTGTCTGACCGTTTTTTTCTTTTCTGAGATATGTTGCCGACCAAGGAGCACCGAGCTATTATTATTTTATATTTTGCTAGTTTTATTTGCTTTTCTTGCATGTTTGTGTGTTTTGATTGACTTCTCCTTTTTGGATTGTGCTTTTGCTTGAGAATCCAGTGTTGTCACTTCAACTCTCTAGGACCTAAAATTTATAAAAAGTTTTCTATAAAATCTAAATAAAAATTTTAAGATTAATTAAATTTTTGGATTAAGAGATTCAAGACTTTTAAAACCTGCTTTTATTTTCCTGCATAGCCTTCGGGTTGGGTTTAAAATGGATTGTATACATGGCCATATCCCAAGTTATGTCCTAAGTCATACTAATTAAATACTCATATAAGATGTCATCTTGATAGAGCCATTTGCAGTACTCAATGGATTGATTTTTTCCGCATTCCTATTTCAAAGTTTTAAATCCTTATTCTTCTGATCATCATCCTTTTTTAGTCTCTTTGGATAATTCTTCTATTGTGCATTGTAGATTTTTGTATAACAATTTTTGTGATTTTTGTCCTCACATTTTAACATTGTTAATAATGCTTGGAAGGTTACTGTGAAAGGAGATCTAATTTTTTATTTTCATAATAAGCTTCGTAACGTTTAGTTGGCTCTTAAAAATTGGTATTGTAAATCTTCAACTATTTTATCTTCTTATATTTATGATCTTAAAGATCAGCAGAATAAGATTACTAAATAAGATTACGATTCAATTTGAAAATTCCCATCTTTCCAATGTTTTTTTTTTCTGGAATAAGCATCTTCCATTCAAACGTATATTTATAATGCTAGTTATTGTGAGTATAAATGAGCTAAACAAAGAGCGAAATATTTTTAGTTATCTAAAGGAGAGGTTGATGTTAAATTTCTTTACTGAAAAGCTAGTATTCGTCGAAATTCTAATTTTATTAAGAAAGTTTTGGTTAATGGTAGCTTCATTCATAATCATGAGGATATTATTAGGGAAGCTATTAATTTTTACTCTGATTTGCTTAGTGGTCTTATTAATATTGATCATCTTCTTGGAAATAATTTTCTTATAAATAATTTTTATCTCTGATGATGAAATTTCCTTATTGAACTAATTTTTTTCGAATGAAAATATTAAAAATGCTTTAATTTCTATTGATTCTAATAAAACCCCAGTTCTGATGGTTTTTTTACAAATTTGTAAAGATACTTGGGTTATTATTGAAAATAAATGTATTTCTATTGTTAATGATTTTCTTATTACTTTTATGCTTCCTCATAGGTTCAAGCATAGGGCTTTAGTTTTATTAACTAAAAGCACCAATGCTATGAATTTTTCTGTTTTTTGTCCTATTTCTTTATGTAATACATTTTATAAAATTATTGTTATTTTGTTAGCTAATAAACTTTAACTTATTTTGCCTAAGATTTTCCATCCTACCCAATCCGCTTTATTAGTGATCGTGATATAGCTGATAACATCATATTAGCAAACAAATTTCCTTATGGTTTCAATTTTTATAGTAGCATGAAAAAATTCTGTGCCAAGATTGATTATTGCACTACTTTTGACAAAGTTAATAGAGACTTTTTGTATCTTAGATTACATTAGATTGGTTTTCTTATTAAATTCATTAATTGGATTGTTGCTTGTACTTTGGATGTTCACTTTTCTGTTATTGTCCGATCTTAGCTTCATGTTGTGAATGGTATTGTCTATTCTTTTCTTGTTTGATTTTGGCTATATGCTTGTGCTTGATATTGATCTATGATGAACTCCAACTTTATTATAATTCAACCATATATTAAATATTTTTTTATATATTTAATATTTTAGGATGAAATTATAATGCTTATCTTCGAGTAAGTTCCGGTCTTTTTATTTCTTTTGTTTCGACGAGCTTATCATATTTTTCTTTATATTTTGATAGTTTGTTGGTTCTGCTCTTTTTGTTTGTCTTTCGTTGCAGGACTGCTCATTGCTGAAGCTCTCTTGTTTCACTTTGGGGATTGGTCGCGCTTACAAATGCTCATGCGGCTTTCTTTTCCGCCTTATTTTTCTTTGGTTTTTTACTATAGTGGTTGTGTGACTCGTATTTCTTTTTTGTACTTCTATCATTTTTTTAATATAGTTGGGTCTGACCCTCACTTTTTCTCGAATGAAAAAAAAAAAGTGTGCTAGACTTTCGTACAATGCTAAGATGCAAAAGTAGTCACCAACTGTCGTGAATCTTCCGGCACGCATCAAGTGTTATGTTCTTAAATTAGTGGAATGTAATAATTCATTAATTAGAGTCATATGTTATATCAATATTAAACTAAATCAGTAATTATAAATAGTTCTGATTAAATTGGAATTAGAACATTAACAAATTTATTAACTTTATATTAATTATATATACTTTATGCGGTTATACTTCTTCTCTAATATGTTTATTGACTTTATTCTATGAGAGCTTCACTGATCCATCAAAATTTTTATTCTTCCCAGCTGCTAGTGGCATTTACATACACATCATATGTAATTACGTATATAACATATAAACTTTGCTTTCTTACATTTATACCACCAAAATGTCTTATATCACTCTAAAATATCACTAAATTAATTTTATAAAAGTGAAATATACCTTTTATTAAAAATGGCGACAGTAAAAATGGAAGCTTAGGTGTCGAATGAAATATTTGAGTGATATTCTTGTAAAACATAGTTTTAAGTAGGGCTGTCAAACAAGCCCGTTGTTCGCAAACAGCTAGTGTTCAGCTTGTTAAGTAGCTCGTGTTCAGCTCGTTCGTTGAGTAAACGAGCCGAATATGAACAAGTTTTTAAAGTTCAAATTATAAACAACTCATTGTTCGCTCGTGTTTGGCTTGTTTTAACTCGAAATAAAAAAGTTATATAATTGTTTATATAATTATATATTACATATATTATTTATATAATAATATATTTTATATACTTATATCTAAGTTTAAAACATAATTGTTCGTGTGGTAATGTGGTTATGTGTCTTTATTTGCATACATTTGGTACAAATTCGAATTAAACACTCTACATCTATTTTTTCAGTTTAATTTTAACAATTTCGAGCCGAACACGAACACATTGTTCACGAGCTGGTTTCGAATACGAGCCGATTTTGAACNATATAATATATTATTATATAAATAATACATGTAATATATTGTTATATAAAAAGTTATATAATTTTTTTTGAGTCATTTCGAGCCGAACAAGAGCAAACAAACTGTTGTTCGTGTTCGGCTCGTTTACATTTCAAGCTTAAAAATTTGTTCGTGTTCGGCTCGTTAGGCTTAACGAACGAGCCGAAAACGAGCTGCTTAACTAGCCGAACATGAGCTATTCACGATCAACGAGCCAAATTGACAGCCCTAGGCTTCACTGATGCATCAAAATTTTTATTCTTCCCAGCTGCTAGTGGCATTTACATACACATCATATGTAATTACATATATAACATATAAACTTTACTTTCTTACATTTATACCACCAAAATGTCTTATATCACTCTAAAATATCACTAAATTAATTTTAAAAAAGTGAGATATACCTTTTATTAAAAATGGCGACACTAAAAATTGAAGCTTAGGCGTCGAATGAAATATTTGAGTGATATTCTTGTACAACATAGTTTTAAGTAGGGCTGTCAAACAAGCTTGTTGTTCGTGAATAACTCGTGTTCGGCTTGTTAAGTAGCTCGTGTTCAGCTCGTTCGTTGAGTAAACGAGCCGAATAGGAACAAGTTTTTAAAGCTCGAATTATAAACAACTCTTTGTTCGCTCGTGTTTGGCTTGTTTTAACTCGAACTAAAAAAAGTTATATAATTATTTATATAATAATATATTACATATATTATTTATATAATGATATATTTTATATACTTATATCTAAGTATAAAACATAATTGTTCGTGTGGTAAAGCTGTTATGCGTCTTTATTTGCATACATTTGGTTCAGGTTTGAATTCAACACTTTACATCTATTTTTCCAGTTTAATTTTCACGAGTCAATTTCGAGCGGAACACGAACACATTGTTCACGAGCTGATTTCGAACACGAGCCGATTTTGAACACGAACAATTTCAAACGAGCCAAACGCGAGCCAAGCCGAGCTCGCTCAAACTCGGCTAAGTTTACCGCCCTAATTTTAAGTTATAAAGAATGTTTTTTGAATGTTTTTAGAGGCATTTACTTGCACACCCCCACAATTCTTATTTATTTATTTATCTAACCTCCAAATTTTAATATTTACGTTCATAACATTCAAATCTTTAATAACACGATAAAAAAGATTAATATTTTGTGTTCTTAAAAAATTTATAAATAATAAATAAATAAATAAAATACACTCCCAATAATTCAATCTACCTATTAATAAAAAAGATTATTTTAAAAAATAGGCTGAATAAATGCCCNAACACGAACAATTTCGAACGAGCCGAACACGAGTCAAGCCTGAGCTCGCTCAAGCTCGGCTCGTTTACAGCCTTAGTTTTAAGTTATAAAAGAATGTTTTTTGAATGTTTTTAGAGGCATTTACTTGCATACCCCACAAATCTTATTTATTTATTTATCTAACCTCCAAATTTTAATATTTACGTTCATAACATTCAAATCTTTAATATCACGATAAAAAAATTAGTATTTTGTGTTCTTAAAAAAATTATAAATAATAATAAATAAATAAAATACACTGTCAATAATTCAATCTACCAATTAATAAAAAAGATTATTTTAAAAAATAGGCTGAATAAATGCCACCATGATATTATAGTATTTATAAGTTAGAAAGTATTAATTACTCTAATCTCGAGCATAAAATTATATTAGTTTTGACAGCTGCTTTCAAGTTGGATGGTTAAATAAATAGGTGTAGTTGGTAGAGCTTTTGAAGTTTGCATAGTTGGCCATGTGTATATATTCCTAATTATAATTTTATAAATCTTATCATCTTAGTGGAGCAAGATGAAGCTATGATTGAGAAAGAAATTACATATTTTTCAAAACATGGCATTATATAATCTTGTCATGTAATAAAAATGATAGATTTGAGTATCATTTTTGTGATTATTTGAGTATATATGGATGTGTTGTCAGTCGTGACCTATTGGCAGAACAGCCTCTTTGAAGGTTGCAAGTCCCCTCAGGTCATGGGTTTGAATTCACCTTTGGCCAATCTGTCGGTAATAAGGCCGGCCCTCGAATAGTTAGACACATGAGGGTGGCTAGGGGCAAACTATTTAGATTGTCTAACTATTTAAAAGAGCCTCATATTTTCTTGTAGAGTATATTAGATTGTCTAATCTAAAGGATGAAAAGTAATTAAAAACTATCTCTCAAGTGAAAGAATCAATATTAGATTCATTGAGAAATATTTCCTAAAGATTTTTAAGAGTGTCTTGAAATTCAAAATAAGATTAATTATGGATGTGCAAATTCTAAATTTGCATGAACCCCAATGATTTTGATGGTTTGTGCTTTGTGTGCTTAATTTGTGTGCATATTAGATATATCTATTTTTTTAGGTTACTTAATGAGAG
This sequence comes from Phalaenopsis hybrid cultivar, assembly GCA_002079205.1. Classification (NCBI taxonomy): domain Eukaryota; kingdom Viridiplantae; phylum Streptophyta; class Magnoliopsida; order Asparagales; family Orchidaceae; genus Phalaenopsis; species Phalaenopsis hybrid cultivar. The sequence goes on along the minus strand of JXCR01092407.1, from coordinate 15,804 downwards.
TTTGAAAAGCTTTATTTTGTTCATTAGGCGCCTAAGATAAATAAAATTTCTACCCAATTTAATGATTTAAAACTTTAAGTTATAATTTCAAATAAATTAGACTTAAAACCCTATTTGCATTAATCAATAAAATTTATTAGGAACCATTAGAAATAACTAAATCATTTGCACTTGTACATATATTGTTTTTTTTTTAATCTTATCACTTCACATATTGCACGTAAGAGCGCATCTAGCTAGTGATGATAGTAACCCTTCTTGGCAAAGTCTTCCTAGATTTTGAATGGCTTAAATTTTTTGCATTCATATATGTATTAATTACATACTTAAATCCTCCATAATGAATTAAAATAGTAATAAAATATGAAAATTTCTAAAATTTTGCATAGGTTGAATGCAAATTATACTCGGGCATCTCGATCTATAAGATTAAGTTATATGTCCCAATGAATTCTTCTAAGTTTAAATAGTAGCCTTACGTATCTACTCTTGTATGTGGTTGGATTCATGATTTTAAGGCATAGGTGGATTAGCTAGTTAACCTCTTCAAATAGAGTAATAAGTCCAGAAGAGTGAGGTCTTTTAGTCACATATTATCTTTCAATTGTATGTTCGAGCTTCTTACTCCTCAGTAGTACTCAACTTTATTTAAGTTTTGAGGCAAATCTTTCCTCTTTGCTACAAGATAAGCCCTTATCTCTTTAGCTTTTTCATATTCTTGTATGTTATAATATTGGTCTTATCTATATTGTTCAATGACAAACACAAAATTTATTGTAATTCAAAATTTAGAGCTTGTTCGTTGGATAGTCTTAAGTATCGATATTTTATACAATGGCCCTTAGTATCTAGTACTTTCTTCTTCTCATCATTATGTTTTCGATAATTGCTATTCCAAAATTTAACCATCTCCTAATTAGATTTAAAAAAAACAACCTTCAAACTAAACTTTAAAATTCTTAAAAACACAAGAGTTGTTCTTTTTGTTGGGACTTCTCTTAAGAGATGACCTTTTTGATGATGTAACTAACTATAGAATCTTGTCCCCATAGAAACATATATCTAATAATAAAATAAACCATATTTTACCCAAATTAAGTTAGGAAATTTTCTGGTTCATGTACGCTCATAAATTTTAAAATATCTCATTAGTGATTTAATTTATTATATAATAGTATTTTTATCTTTTGAGATAGTTTATTATTCTTAATCTCATATTCAATCACTTCAATAAAAATCTTGAAACTTTGTGAGAGCAATGTGTTCCTTAACACACAAAGAAGCATATGTAGTAATATTTTTTTTATATTTTTATTTGTATGGAAGCAATTATTTATGATTGTNTTTGAGATAGTTTATTATTCTTAATCTCATATTCAATCACTTCAATAAAAATCTTGAAACTTTGTGAGGGCAATGTGTTCCTTAACACACAAAGAAGCATATGAAGTAATATTTTTTTTTATATTTTTATTTGTATGGAAGCAATTATTTATGATTGCCTTGTGTCCATTTGTGATTTCAATCGCTCGTTCAAAATGAATGAGTTATATTAGCTACAAAGAATAGTTTGTGCCATTATAGTAGCATTGATGTTATCAACTAAGAAATAATTTGATGTGCAAGTAGCGTAGATGGTTAAGTTACAAAATTAGGTTCAATTGACAAGACCAAATAAAGAAATGAGGCTATTTAAGAAGGCTTTTTATAAATNATATTAGCTACAAAGAATAGTTTGTGCCATTATAGTAGCATTGATGTTATCAACTAAGAAATAATTTGATGTACAAGTAGCGTAGATGGTTAAGTTACAAAATTAGGTGCAATTGACAAGACCAAATAAAGAAATGAGGCTATTTAAGAAGGCTTTTGATAAATCAAAAAAAAAATACTATTTCCCTATTCAAGGGTATGGTCAATGTGGTTAGCTTAAATAATTAATGACATGATGGGCTTATTTTCACTTATAAATGATAATAATCCTTTGAAAGAATCGAGCCTTTCTTATATCTTTTAAGATATCAAAAGTATATGTGGTTAATAGCTATCTATATGCTTTTTGGAAAAGATGTTGTCCCTCTAAAAAGATAAAATAAATCATTTTCCTAGAACCTTTGATAAAACTAAGTGGTCGCATAGGGGCATAATGTAGACTATATACTCTTATTGAAGTTAGGTGTGCTCTATATAACTTATAGAGGTTGGTAACCTTTATATAGTTATATGAATTAAATAGTTCCCATTCTACTCTTTAAAATTAAAATAAGAAGAGAAGGCCTGACTAAAAATTACTCAACCTTTATGTGGATATGATTTTTTATCATTATAGGATTATTAAAGATTTCACTTAAGAAATTGAATTCATTAATGAATTTTATTATCATTTATTACCATTCCTTAAAGATGTGATTAGCCATAATCTATCATAAAGAAAATTGAATTAAATCTACAAAAGATTATGATCGTCATTTAATAAAATTAATGAAAGTATTATTTGATAATTGTAATTTATTATGAGAGTGGTTGAGTTTATCTATAAAGGACTTTGCTTGTTATTTAAGATTATAGTTTATAAGCTTTCTTTATAACATTAATTTATC
>JXCR01092407.1:0-12924 GCA_002079205.1 Phalaenopsis hybrid cultivar | reverse complement strand
CTTGGTTAGAATGTATTCTATAATAATTGTGCCACCTTGATCTTCTCCTAATAATTAAAGTATGACGTAGATGTTCTCAATTGGAGGTAGGTGCCAAACATAAAGGAGTGCCAAACTCTATTTGGGAGGATAGGGTTAACCATTTATATATCTCAACAAAGTTGAAAGCTTTTAAATTTGAAAAATCATCTAGTTTGTTGATAAGTAATGGTTGGAGGTTCTCACATATGGTGTTAAATTATTATATACTTAAAATAATCTTGAGTCAATTAAGTATAGTTGAATTCATCATCTATAACATGATCATTTTTATGTATGCATATGCAAATAATGTTGTGCTTGTCATGTGGAATGTTTCCCTATAAAGAAACATTGATGCCTAAGTTTTTAGGTAATTTTAAAGGTAAGAGAAAACTTTGATACAATAAATAAAAGATTTTTTTGTATTTAAAAATATAGTTTATAATGTATTTAATTTTCCCAATGAGGGTATTTGTATGCATTAGAGTGAGTGACATTTTGGACATTTTGGTACTTTAGGCCAATATTTTAAGAGCCTCGAAGCTTTACAAACCATTAAAAAAATTTGATATTCATCTTTCTGAAAAAAAATCTACAAGATTAATAATTCTCATTATGAGGAATCCATCCTCAAATAAATGCCTAAATGGGTTAGAAAGACTAGCAAGATTAAATGTGGTACAGATTTGAATGCATAAAGGATCATTAGTCCACCTCCAATAGCCATTTCATGTGCCACACTCCAATCTATCACCTTTAATCCACCAAAAAATTATGTTAGTAGAAGAAAGTAACCAATTATATTGATAGAAGAGAGTATAATAACACAAGTCATATAGTAAGCCTTTTTTGAATTCCTTTAGTCTGCTAACAAAATTATCTATGGTGATGGATTAAAAGATATTAGGAAGTAATCCTTAGATTTATAATGTGAAAAATCGCATTAGCATAAGGATGATCATTTTACACATAAAGTCATGCATATATTACCCAGTTAGATTACCGGTGAATGCTTTTTAATTACTTTATGCTCAATCTACTCAACTTTACTTTATCTACTCAACAAATGATTGAATTGTCTCAGCCAACCAATTTTATTAATCAACTTGATCAAATTAAGGCATAAGAGCTTAACCTAAGCTATAATCTTTTCAATCAAACGTATAACATATCATTATTTGGATAAATTAGTCGATGATTTAGACTACAAAACTTTTTTTTTTATCTTTCTTTATGGCTAACAAACTATGAACAAAAATATCCAGCAATAGCTCCCATGAATTACAACCAAACCATTAAATATTGAACTTATTGTAGTTAATATCAAACCACTCTTCTATTGTATTCCAAAACAACTAATGAAGAACCAATTCTTAACCAATTATAGTATATAATGAATAATCATTTTTTATCGTATGTCACCTTTGTCATAATAGAATAATGGCATGAAAAATTGGGTTATAGGTACACTAAACGACCCACATTGATTATCTATATCACTATTAATTCCTTTTATGTGATTTTATAGAGAATGACTCCAAAAATATTAGTTGTCACTAGGAGAAGCGAGCTGGAAAAAAATCAATTGCATAAAATATATAATTGATTATATGATAATTTCATTTACTATTTCTCTTCACACCTTTCATTTTTCTACTTTTTTTCATCATTCCTAACCATAAAGATATCTTCACTTGTCGAATTTCTAACACATTTCCTCAGACAATAATCTCGATGTTAGCATGCAATTACTTCTATTTTCATGCATATTTATATTGATGCCTCTATAAGGGTATGGAATTTACTACATGATGTCATATCAATAGGACTAGAAATTCATGGTAAAAAATGAAACTTGAATATTTTTTTAAAATTAATATTAAATTTAGTCCCATAATTAATAATTGAAATATACAATTATGTAAAATTAACGAGTGGTTGTCCTTCTTTCATTATCTCAAGCATGCATTTGACAATACATTCAATCACTTGCATCATCAAGCTCAAAATTCAATACCCATATGTTCCCACGGTACTTGGAAATATATAACAGAACCCTCGATTAGAAATGAATAAATCTTATAATTGTGGCTCCTATGAGTCTTTCAGACTCTGTAACCTTGCCTATATATGAGTCTTCTGCCTCTTTAACCTTTTGACAATACATATTAACCTTTAGTTCCTTACTTTGGATTAGAGATTAAGTAGGTTCTAGTTTTACTTAAGATTAGATCTATTATGTTCAAATCAAAGCAACCTAAGGTGCTTATATTCCTTTTCATATAGAACAAACCTTATACCTCAAAAGGGCATGACAAAAAGGAAAAGAGGACAAGGACAGCAATAGCCGTCACATGTGGCTCACGTGGGAGCGCTCATCTATATTATTGTTTATATACTGCTTAATTCCATGAATTGCAGTCCAAAATTTGATTATTGCATCTCTATGAAGGATTTATGCTTTCCATATACGGTTGAAAACTAGAAAAAGCATAAATATCAACAGCAAATGGACTAATATGAATTATTAGATTATAGGCATTTTAATTTTAAATTGATAGTTTAGGAACAATGTTGTTGATTGTAGTTGTTGATTATTGTGTTTTCTCTCCTAAATTTTTATTTATTTTATATTTAAAATACAAAAATGAAATTTTAATGGATTTGTAATATCTTAAAGTTAAGGCTTTGGTTTGTGAATTCTCCCTCGAGGCATCGATTTGTGATATCTTAAAATTAATCATTTAAAATTTGTGATTTTCAAATCATCTGTTGTTTTGGTTTGTAAATTATCCCTCAAGATATGGAGAAAATATTTGGTGCATAGCACGCCTAAGAAAATATTACATCAGGACTCCTAACGCAGTTTGCGTTCAGAGTCCAATGGTGGGGTACCACGTGTCAAGTGGGCCCCACTGTAATACACTAGCATTAGTCAGCATTAAAAATGGTTGAACCCACCACGTGGTGCCCCACTGTAATACACTAGCATTAGTCAGTGTTAAAAATGGTGGAATTCACTTGACACATGACGTCTCACCATTGGACTCCGAATGTATTAGGAGTCCTGATGCAAAGGGACAACAAATCACAAAAAGAGAGTTTAGATATATGGAGAGAGAGAGAGAGAGGGAGAGAGGGAGAGAGCATGCATATCGGCATGTGTGCATGTGATTGGTTGTCCTTAAGTGCGTTATAAGCACCTAAGTGTTTTCTCTAAGAGAAGTCATGATAGTTCGCAATCACTACTAGCCTATTACCACCTCTTATCACATGTCTATCAATTCATCACATCTCTCATTTGCATTTCAATAAATTTAAAATATATTCTAGTAAATATTAAAATAATTAATGCGTTTTAATTTGCTTTCAACCATACAACTCATACATATGTGTAGGGGTGTAAATGAGCGGAACACGAGCAAGCCCAACTGCTCGGCTCGTTTATATTTCGAGCTCAGAAAGTGTGTTCGTGTTATGCTTGTTTGCTTACACGAACAAAGAGTCGATTTGACAATCCTAATCATGTAGTCATAAGATGTTAAGGATTGGGGCAAAATTTATTTGATAATTTTTATTCTATTTTCTTAATTAATATTTTAAATTGATTAACAATCATTGTAGTCTTGTAGTCAATTAATTTTTTTAAAAATACTACTCATCAAAATGAACCGAACACAAACAAAAAAAATTTGTTTGTGTTGTTGGTGTTCGGCTCGTTAACTTAGCGAACGAGCCGAATACGAGCTGCTCGCGAACAACAAGCCGTTTTGACAGCCCTACATTTGTGTGTCTGTGTATATATATATATATATACACACACACATAGAAATTTAAACTATATTTATTTAACAGGGCATTTACATAATAGCACCTAATTCTCATGTATTTGCATATCTAAAACCTAGGATTTACCATTTACATCTATGCCATCTAAGGGCATGTGGCTGTTTGCTCTAGCTTTTTGAACCAAGGTTCAACCTAAATGCATTTTCAATGCGTTCGGCTCGTCCACTTCCAGGACTCCCGTCCGGAACTATGTTTTGCAATGCTATTGTAGCCCGAACATGGACAACGGGCTGCATCCCACGGTCCGCAACACTATTTCGCATATCAACTCCTCTGGCAAACATTCAAGCATCTACTTCTAATGCTTTGTTTGGGGCGGCGGTGAGGTGGCGGTACGAAATCACACCCCATTTTTTCTGTTTGACAAAATTGTATTTTATTTATATTCTCAAAAAATTGCAGTTTAAAGCTGTATTTTTCCACCAAAATTGACTACCTACGGTGGTTGCTCAAGAGGTACAGTCTCTTTTTTTAAAAGTATATGTTTTTGAAAAGCTGCTCCTTTCTTAATACTTTCATAATTATTTTTTTAAATAGCTGCAACTGGCTTAAAACAAAGCCTAAATATCTGCTAATCCACTTTAGTGAAGATGAGAATTACACATTTTCAACCCCATAAAAATTGTAATATTAGCTATAATTTTTTAGTTAATATTAATATAAAAAGATAGATAAAAGTTAAAATGATATTAATTAATTGTTATGCGTCGATGATCCAATAGCTCTCCAACAGCTTGGTTGCATGTTCAATGTCTCGATATGGATTTGCATAGATCTGCGAGTCTTATAAAAATATGGTAAGTCTAAGTGGTATTAATATATTAATCTTTCAGAACAATCATGAATCTATTTTTAAGATCAAATTCATTGAATTAGAGCGTGTCGACCTGCCATCATTTATTTAAACCATCCATTATTGTGGTCGTCGTTCTCTTCATCTTCACATANTCTAAGTGGTATTAATATATTAATCTTTCAGAACAATCATGAATCTATTTTTAAGATCAAATTCATTGAATTGGAGCGTGTCGACCTGCCATCATTTGTTTAAACCATCCATTATTGTGGTCGCCGTTCTCTTCATCTTCACATGCCATCGAGAAAACCAAAATAGATTCAAGTGATGTTTAGTGTGATCATTAAAAGTCCATGTTTGATCTTTTAAAATAAAATTTGGTATGCCATCAATAAATTTTCATCAATGTTCGAGGTGTGATGCGAATCTCAGAGTAAATTTTTTAATAAGAAATGTTCAAATTCATACTAAAAATCATTAAGAACTACAATTTTAGTAAGCTTATAATCTGACCCGTTCGACCAGATAAACTCAATATCACTAGTATAGATCATATTTGAGTCAAATCAAGTCAAGATCAAGCCACTATGCCATTTTTGAAATCTTGTGGTGCCTAATTGGGAGGTCAAATGGATTCCAAATTTGAAATTCTTAGTGTCAAATTGAGTGTCTCATTGAGAAGAATCCAACAAGCACAATATAACTCAATTCTGACGCCGTTATAACATACAAGTGTCTGCAGAATGTCATTCGATTAAAAAGATCTCTCTGAGTTGTTCAATGGAGTAGACTAGATATTTTTTTCTTATTTGTCGGAAGGCCTGTCTCATACTCTATAAATAGAGCCCTAAACCCTCTTGATGAAGAACTTGTGCCTTGAACTATAAGAAGAGCTAAATTTTAGTGTTGTCATGCACCGAAGACTAGGCGAATGCTCCCCCCTCACGCAATCGTAGACAACCCCTACTGATCTCTGTTGATCACCATTGACATCCCCCTACTTGGTGCAATGAAGCACATTATGGAGTCATGACATACGTTGCAGAGTAATGAAGTATTGTGCGAAGTAACGCAGTGCCCTATGAAGAAATGCACCCCAAAGATAGAGTAACGATGCACTCAAAGATGGTTTAACAACACACCTCAAATAAGATGTCATGATGTACCCAGCATATGGTGCAATGACGCATCCTGTAACAGAGTAACAACGCACCTCGTAACAACAACTTGCAACTGTTGTACTTAGGATATCATGGCTTTCTTAAGACTTCTGAAGCTCTCTCTTTACGACCCGCCACTACATATTACATGACTAACTACACCCTATATGGTCCATAACCAATACAACTCCCAACTGTGGCTTCTGCGTCCTACAAAAATTATCACAACTCATGCAACTCCCAAATATGCCTTTGCGGCCTATGGATGTGACCATAACTCATGCAGCTCCTAACTCAGGCATCTGCAGCCTACAGAATAATGGTTTGTTGGGATCATTGATGTCAATAATGGATGTTGTCGGTGGGGTTCACTCATTTCAAATTCATTTGAGAAGACATATTCACTGATTGAGAAAAAAAGGTAAAAAATAATTTTCAATGATCGTTAGATAGAGTCAAGCCTTGGAAGATATCTAGCAACCATGACATGATCGTGTTAGCAATCCCAACAGCTCAATTAGCTACTATCTCTAGAGAGTTGGATAATTTATGATTGAATTCTGCACCATAGTCAGTAGTAATGGAGAAAAATGCTTAGGGACAACTAGCTAATCCTAGTGTGGTGAATGTAAGAAACTATGAATTGTATAACCATTTGGTTCAATAATCTATATTCTAAATCCTAAAATTAAGACCGGAATAATCACACAAACATTAACTAGAATAACAATAACCAAGGTGTAGGAACCCAGCTGTGAGTAGCAACCAACCCAATTCACTATGTAATTGGAATAATCAGGGTAGTGGCAATGAAAGACCAACTTACCCACCAAGATTCACTTCAAATACATAGTTAAAAAAAAGAAATTATTTTAGTAAGTTCTTATGTTGCAAATGACGAATCAATTACAGAGTCAAGTTACAGCTAGCATAAATTTTTAAAATCAGTTAGGAAATTTAGCAAACTAATCGAGTAATGGACCCTAAGAGACTCTACTAGTAATGCAAAAAGTGAATCCTAAGGACAAAGGAAATGAGCATGTGAATGCCATTATTATAAAAGGTGAAAAAGAGTTGGAAGAAGTGACTAGAAAGAAGCCTAGTGTGGAAGAAGTTAACCTTGAGCCCAAAAGAAGTAGAGTTTAGGGTTTAGGGTTTAGTGAGGGAAGAACAATGGCCTAATAGCAACTAATAGAAGAGGGAAGAGGGGGGAATAAAGCAAAATCCATGAGAAGAAAGAAGGGGCAAAGCCCCTGAAATCAGAAAATAATGAGAAAAAGCGCTAGGGCTCTTCCAAGAGAAAGAAAAAATATGAAAAATAATCTAAAACTTGAGCGACACGCTCTACATCGCCTGATCTTCTCTCTCCACCCACTCTAGTTCATGAAAACCGAGATGCAATTGTCATTCTTGCATTTAGTTTCACATCCCAAAATGGTTTTGAAAAACATCTGTATTAGTGGTTGTATTTCGGTGTACGGTCCGGATGTATTCATACAGAAGCAATTCATATTTAGTATTTAGTATGTATTTTGCAACCACAAATCATAGTTAGTATTTAGCAACCACAAAATCACAGCCACTAATACATAAGCAATTCATAGGAAGTTTGCGTGCGGTGTCCGATCCAGACCGTAAAATGGTCTTGAAAAACATCTGTATTAGTGTACGGTCCGGATGTATTTCGGTGGGCCCCACCTAATTTTTTTAAAAAAAAACAGAAATAATCATGACCGTAGATCACCGTGATCTACGGTCAGGATCGGACACCGCATGATGCATGCGATATCCGTATGCAATAATTTCTCAATTCATAGGCCTTAAAAGAATTTAAGATCTAGCTCACAAAATTTAGCACCACCCCTGTCGGTTGTTTTTTAAGCTTTCCACTTAAGTAATAATCACCATTAAGTACTATTTCTTGTCTTCATTTTAACATGCCCAATTAAAAAAATATAAAGGGCGGCAAAATAAATATATTTTTAATATTTAAAGCAAAATACGTGGCAACATTCTAATTACAGCTCAGTTCGTTCCAAAAAAAAGATATTAAAAATCCACGTGGCATTTAGCTAAACTCGAGTAAGCAGATGAGTCATCTACGGCACTCCATTTATTTAGTACTATACAGCGAAGCGTGCATGTCCCGTCTGTCATTAATTTAATTAAATATTAATATCTGTATTAGTGGCTGCTAAATACTTCGTTAATTTCTTTAATCACTGTCTCGGTAAAATTCCAGAACCACAAAATCACAGCGCGGGACAAATCTCTCGCTCTCTGCCGTCCAATTCATAAACCGACCACCGCAGATACTGACGTGGCATCATATCCTCAGTCAAAATTGTGGACCCCATCTTTCGGAATATCCGCTGCGTGTAATGATGCAGCGTGCACGGTATGTCATTGCCACGTGGCGCAGAGTAAATATTCTCCTTCCAATAGTCTTAGCTGTATCAATGATCTGAGATGCGGAACTGAAGCCGGTCGGTACCGTCATTGAATTTATAACATTTTTTTTATTTTATTTATTTTATAATATTTAAATTTCAAATTTCAAATATTATTTAAACCAAATTTGAGCCTAAGAATTCGGGTTTATGAGTTTATTGGATAATTTATTGATAAACTGATCAAAAATAATCTGTGATAAGTTAAGTGAGACGGCTATTAAAAATATTTATCTTTTTTAAAAAAAACCGGCTTTATTAGAAAACTGTGCGGTATGAAAACTCTGTTTTCAGCTTTCTGAAAACGCATAAATTGTCAAAACATAATTTACACAAACAAATCAAATGCGATTTAAGAAATACTAACACATCCAATAAATTAATTTCATGCGAGTTCGGGATAAATACAGATCTATTTTCTTCTTTTATTTTTTGTCCATAATATTTAATGATATTATTAATCACATGACCGGCTACTCCCGGTCACCCTCCTTCTTCCTCCCCGCCCTGCTGTATATAAACTCCGTAGTCCCTCACGGGCAGAAGCAGTGAAGCAAGGAAAAAATATCGTGTAGTCGTTTGTGTAGAGAAGAATCATCAAAGATGCCGATCACTCGCATAGCTATCGGATCACGGGAGGAGGCGTATCACCCGGGAGCTCTCAAGGCGGCCCTTGCAGAGTTCATATCGACCATCATCTTCATCTTCGCCGGCCAAGGCTCCGGCATAGCCTACGGTTTGCTCCTCTCCCTTCCCTTCCCTCTCTCCCTTTCAAATCCTTCTTCTAACCTTCGCTTTTCGCATAAATGAACAAACTTTTTTCTTCTAATAACTTTTTCTCTGTTTTCTACCAGTAAAAAAAACTAATTTTTTTTTCTACTTTTTGACAGCAAAGCTGACCCCCGGCGGCGCGGCGTCGCCGGCAGGACTTCTCACGGCGTCAATAGCACACGCCTTCGCACTATTCGTAGCAGTTTCCACAGCGGCGAACATCTCCGGCGGGCACGTTAACCCTGCGGTGACATTCGGCCTCTTTCTCGGCGGCAACATTACTCTGTTCCGCGGTCTGCTCTACTGGGTGGCCCAACTCCTCGGCTCCATCGTCGCCTGTCTCCTCCTCCGCGTCTCCACCGGTTTTCTCTCCGTCGGCTCTTTCGGCCTAACGGACGTCAGCGAGTGGAACGCCCTCGTGCTCGAAATCATCTTAACTTTCGGTCTGGTTTACACGGTCTACGCGACGGCGGTGGATCCGAAAAGAGGAAGCATAGGAACGATAGCTCCGCTGGCTATCGGCTTTATAGTAGGTGCTAATATACTGATCGGAGGGGCGTTTGACGGCGCGTCGATGAACCCGGCCGTGACGTTCGGACCGGCGGTTGTGAGCTGGGCGTGGAAGCACCACTGGATTTACTGGGTTGGGCCGCTCATCGGCGGCGGGCTCGCCGGAATCGTCTACGAGCTGTTTTTTATTAACCGTAGCCACGAGCAGCTCCCGACCACCGATTACTGAGTTGTTTGGGATCTGAATGTTCTACGTTCTGTGGTTGAATTTCTCTCTTATCTGTTCTTTTTTTTTGCTTTTTTTTTGGAGTTGTATTTTCTCTGGATTATGGTCGGATGTGTCGCTGGTATCAAGTTGCATTTAAGGAGTCATTTTGTGTTGGATGGTCTGTATGATGTTGAGTTAAATAAGTATGTGGAGGAGGAGGAGGATGGTAGGGTTTCTGTTTTTGAAAATAATTTGAAGCTTAATTCATGGTAAATATGAAAATAATTTTTTTTTTTCTTAATAGGGAAAAAAGAGACAATTTTTATTTATTAATACAGCTAAAGTTTAAATTTTTATAAACTTTTTTAATGTTTCATGATGTCAAAAATATATAGGGATGAGGATGAAGCGACATGCTTTTTAAAAAACTAATATTAAATATATAAATATTATATTTCATTGGAGTAAATTTACCATTAAAGGAAGGGCGTCGGTAAATTATTCTGGTGGCGGTTAGGTTAGGAGATGTCTTGACGTTGATTGCAGGCCCATTATTTGAGTGGGATGGGCGGTGCCAAAATGCATGCCTGCAGAATGATTCCTTGTAAATGGTGGATTATGAGCTTGGAATAATCAGCACATCAAGAGTACACTTATTTTGACTAAAAATTAAAATTTTAATTTATATTTGGAGAGAATTATGCCCCTATTTTATATAGGAATGAATAATATTTGTTTCATTTTTATTATTTTCTTTTAAGCAAGAGAATTATTAAATTATTATATATTATAGCAATCCTCCTTTATATTGTAAGGTACTGAGATTACCCAAAGAATCTATTGAACTCGATTTATTGTTACTTCTTGTTCTTCATTTGGCTATCAACTGTTCGTTCGCTCCACTCAGTCCTCCCCAATCAACCCTTTTCAATCTGCTCATATCAATCAACCTCTCTACTCGGTCTTCTTTAGTTGATCAAAAGAAATATGATCATATGAAGTGCACAGATAATAGATAAAAAATATGTATTTCTTATATATTATTATTTGAATGTAGAAGATCTTTTTTTTTTTCTAAGGAAAAATCTTAGGGCCAACATAAAATAAAATGAAAAATAGAGTTACAACTCAACAACTTAATTTACAACAAAACATATATATCTAAACTAACCAAACAAACATAGGAATAACCATCTGCCAGAAAACCACCATGTAAACCAAAAAAAATAACAAAACAACATAATCAACAACAAATACAAACCATAAGGAAACAACCATAGAAAGTAGGGAGAAAGTCTCAAACAAACCAAAGTAGAAATCAAAACAGACAAAGAAAAAATTACTCAAAACTAACCACCAAAATAAGAACAACCATAAACTAAACAGAAAAAAAAAACAAAACATAACAAACAGCTTCTAAACCGAACAAAAATTAACGAAGAATAAAAAAAGATAGCTCTCGAAACAGATGGAGTAATACAAAATATCCAGAAAACTCAAACATATAAAATAACAACCTAGTTTTAATGTAAAAGATTTAAGAAATTCAAAAAATGGTTGAATTTTACAAAAGCTTGGAAATCAACAAAGCTCAAACCAATCTCAACAAATGAAAAAAAAATCAACATGCTAACTGAACAAAAACAACCAACTAAAATCCAACCACCAAAAAATAACACCCAGAAACAAGAAAAAGAATAATAAAAGAGAAAACATCAAAAATTACAAAATCAACAGTAATAGTTAGGCCAGAAAACAACCATAAAAAGGAGGAATATATTTTAACAAGCAGAAACAGAAACAAGTCATACAGAGGAACAACCTCCGTAAAAAACAAACACCAAAAGAGGAACACTCAGAAAAGAAAAAAGCAATAAAACAAACACAACACCAAATAACAACAATCAAATAATAACATAATCAAACCAAAATCCTTAACATGAAACAAAGAGGAAATAAAGAAATATTTTAACTAGCTAAAATGGAAAAAGGCCATCAAATTAATACCTAAAGAGTAAAATTCCATCCAAGTGTATGAATGAATTAAAATTTAAAAAATGGTTGAATTTTATTTGAATGAAGGTGAAAAACAACAAAGCTAATTCTATTCTTATTAATTAGTACGAAAATAACAACATAAAAACTTGTAGATCAAATGAAAGTTAAAAAAATCATAAGAATCAATCATAAAGTCAGGAATATTTATCTTGAATTTTTATTTTCTGCTTTTATAAAAAATCATCCCATGAATATTATGAATAATCAATTTCAAAAAAGAGTAAATTCATTCATTAAAATTCTAGAGTTTCTCTTAAAACAAATTTTGTAAACAGTAATTTTTAGAGCAAGATGTGGAATTTTTTCTAAATTTTACAAGAAATATTATCATATTGATAAAATACTTGAAATATCAATAAAGAAATCACCATTATGAATACATTTGTTAAGAATAAAATGAGAGAATGAATATTAAAAAAAAATTCATAATTTTCAATGTTATTAGAAAATAAAACACATAAATTATTAACATTAATTCCTCCTAAGATAAGAATATCATAAGTTTTGAAACCATTATGCATAATCTTGCAATAATGAAAAATAAATTTAATAGAAAAGCCATTAAAGCAAATAAGTTTACATCAATCAAAACTAGGGAATCTTATTGAATCATTAGAAGAATAATAAACTTTTAACTCACTATTTATATCAAATAAGTTTGCATCAAATAAGTTTACATTGAATAAGAATAATAAGTTTACATCAAATAAGTTTACACATATGCATAATCTTGCAATAATGAAAAACCTTGCTAATGAAAGTAACTGAATGAAGATTAGCTTTATCAAAAATTAAAATATTATCAATATACATTAAATTGGAAACTTTCAAACTAGTCCTCATAAAATGTTATTTAATCATAAGAGATAAAATATTCATAATAATAAGTGCACATCCCTGCCTCAAACTAGAGGAAGAATAATAATAAACTTTTAACTCGCTATTTATAATGACTGAAAAATTAACATCATCAACGCAAGTATATATCCATTTAATAAAAATGAGAGAAAAACCAAATATTTCATCTTTTTAAATAATAAGTTTCTATTAACTTTATCGAAAGCTTTAGAAATATTCACCTTAGCACAAATTTGTCTAGAA
>JXCR01092405.1:426646-454931 GCA_002079205.1 Phalaenopsis hybrid cultivar | reverse complement strand
ATATATATATATATATATATATATATATATATATATATATATATATATATATATATATATATATATATATATATATATATATATATATATATATAATAGGACACGACACGTCATAGACATACTTTCACATTTAATAAATTACTAGTATAAATTATATATATTATCATTATTTATAATAAAGACATCACAAAATAAAGTATGCAAGAATAAAATTTAGCTTAATAAATTTAATTTGCATTATGAAACCTTATGCTTACAAAATCAACCATATTTCAAAATTATACATATTATATGTTTAAGAAAACTTCCTTCAACTTACATACCAAAATTTAAAATTACCTACAATTACACCTTACTCAATTATTTAAGTTTAAATTTAACTTTTAAAATTATAAAAAGTATAGATGTATAACTATTAACTCATTAAAGAGCAAAAGAAAAATAAAATTATAACTTACAAATCTATAGCAGTTATAACTCCAGTTGGTTCTAAGAAAAAAAAAAGGCTTCAACATAAGAGTTACAGGGTTCGGCTTTGGCTTTGACATAGGACATTTGGATCGACTTCAATGAATAGATTCGACTCTTACTTAGGTTGCGACAAAGAAGCTTACAACTTCAACTTCAGTAGGTGTCGGTTCGACTTCGACGAACAAAGGGAACTCCAACACTGGCTTCAACGAATCAAGATGGACCTTTGATGTCCGACTTCAACAAAGAAAAAGGAAACTGCCAATGCTGGATTCAACGAATGTTTTATGCATCTTTGATGCTAACGACCTTGCTTCAACGAATGTTGAAGAAAGCATCAACACAACAACAGAGGAGACGACTTGACTATGAGTTATAATTAGAGTTGAGCGTCTATTTATAATTTTCTACTCTTGTGTCTTAGTTTTTCCTAAATTGTGTCTAGCCCATGTCTGATGTCTTGTCAAAGCATGTCCCGTACATGTCTAGATTTGGGAAAAAAAATAGACACATTTTTTGTTGTGTCGGACATGTGATAAGGAGTGTCGGAGACACGTTCGCTTTTGATACATGTCCGACAAAGGTATAACGTTTTTTAGAAATATTCATGCTATATAGATTAGCACGTANCTGATGTAATCCAATAGAAATTGGAAAATATTTGGTCAATCCTCCTTCAATTCGAACACAAGTAATAGCTCTAGCATACATATCTTTAATGATTTGAACATAAGTCATATCAACACATTTCTTCTCAAGAACTCTCCAAAGGATATCTCTTGGAACCTTATCGTAAGCATTTTTCTAAATTAATAAAAATCAAATGTAGATCCTCCATATTATCTCTAAACTCCTCCATCAAACCTCTCAATAAATGTATAGCTTCCATAGTAGACCTGCCCGACATAAATTCAAATTGATTATGAGAATCTTTGTAATACGTCTTAACCTATGTTTAATCACACTCTCCCATAATTTTAAAGTATGACACATCAACTTAATCCCTTTATAATTGGCACAATCTTGTGCATCCCCTATATTCTTAAAAATGGGGAGCAAAATACTCTTCCTCCACTTCTCAGACATCTTTTTAGTTTTTAAAATAATATTAAAGAGTTTAATAAGCCAAGAAACTCCCAAATCTCCTAAATATTTCCACACTTCAATTGGGATAACAACATGTTCTACAGACTTTTCACCCTTGGTTTTCTTTAAAGCCTCATCAACTTCTTTTTTACTAATGCGACGATAAAAATGAAACGTTTTATTTTTACTAACGATATTAAGATTACTAAGTCGATCATATTTTCAAAAACTTAATTAAAAAGTTTATTAAAACAACTCACCCACCTATGTTCAATATCTTTTTTTAAGAAAAATACTTTTTGATTTTCATCTTTAATACACTTTACTTGATTTAAATCTTTACTTTTCTTATCTCTTTGTTTGGCTAGTTTATATATATATTTTTCATCATCCTTAGTATCTAATATATTATAAAGATCATTAGAAGTAGAACTTTTAGTATCACATATTATTTTTTTAGATTTCTTGCGGGCCGTTTAATATTTTTCTTAATTCTCTAAGTTTTTACATTTAAACTAAATTTTATAACATAACTTCTTATATTTTATCTTTTCTTGCACATTATTATTTCACTATCAACTATTTTTATTTATAAATTTTTTTTCTTTTTGATTCTCCAAGTGCATTTTTTGCTACTTGTTTAATTGTATTTGTTACTTTATCCCACATAACATTCATTTCTTCATAAACATCTCAAATTTTAAAATATTGAATTTTACTTTTAAAAATAATTTTATTTGTCTTTTAAGAAATTCATTAAAGATAAACACAATAGAAAATTCATTTCAAAATCATAATAAATGTATTGTAGAACAATCTCACCATAATCACAGAAATACAAGTGTTTACAATGAATGCACTATGTCTACACCTACTCTAAGTACACAAGACATTTAATCTCACTCTCCAACATTTAATCCACTTAGAAGAACACACACTCATAACGCTCATGGTCTTTTCCTTTGAAGTGTTTTGACCACTCCCCAAAGTTCTCTGATGTGACACTTAGAATGAGAATAACTCTATTTAAATCTCTTACCTATGGCACGAAATAGTAGTAACTGCCAAAACATTTCACCGGGCACCTAGGCGTTTGGGCTGGCACTAGAATGCTCCTTAGGTTTTTCTTCTCGAGTGCTTGGGTGCTTAGATAGGCATTGTGACGCGGCGTGATGCCTAGGTGTCTGGCTTGGGCGCCGACTTTCCCATCATTATGTATTTTGCACGCATGAAGGTCTCCTGTGGCGCCTAGGCGCCTGCCTTGGGGGTGCTTGGGTGCTTGAAATGGGGCGCAGGGGTGCTATGAATGATGAGCCGAATTTTTTGTTGCTCTATTTTATGGTCGTGTGAGGAACGATCCAGGCGCCTATGCGCTAAAACTGTACGCTCTTGCTGATTTCAAGTGCCACCACATTCGTGATTGAAAATTGTCGTAAGGGTAATGACGATCAAGAAAGTAGTGCCTTAGAGGAGAAATCAGAGGGGTAAGCCAAATCATACCTAAAATGGAGGGGCATTTCTTGACCATGGAGGGGTAGTTGTCGTCCATGGAGGGTAGATCCATAGCCTTGAAAGAAATAAAGAAGAGGATCATGGAGTTTCATGCAAAACCGTTGCTATCTGNATTTGCACACTCTTGTGCATCCCCTTTATTCTTAAAAATGGGGACTAAAATACTCTTCCTCCACTCCTCAGGTATATTTTTAGTTCTTAAAATAATATGAAAGAGTTTAGTAAGCTAAGAAACTCCCAAATCATTAGTCCTCCAGACTTTCCACCCTTGATTTTCTTTAAAGCCTCCTCAACTTTTATTTACTAAAGCAAAAGTTAAAATGAAATGTTTTATTATTATTAACCATATTACGATAATTAGGTTTGATCCTATTTTTAGAAACTTCATTAAAAAGTTTATCAAAATAATCCACCCACCTATGTTGAATATCTTTTTTTAAGAAAAACACTTTTTGATTTTCATCTTTAATACACTTTACCTGAGTTAACTATTACTTTTCTTTTCTCATTGTTTGGCTAGTTTATACAAATATTTTTCACCCTCCCTAGTATCCAATCTATTATAAAGACCATTAAAAGTAGAATTTTTAGCGTCATATATTGTTCTTTTAGACTCCCCGCGGGTCGTTTGATATTTTTCACAGTTCTCTAAGCTTCTAAATTTAAACAATTTTTATAACATAACTTATTATATTTTATCTTTTCTGCACATATTTTTTCCAACACCAACTATTTTTATTTAAATAAAAATTTTCTTTTGATTTTCCGAGTATTTCTTTTGTTACTTATTTAATAATGTTTGTTACTTTATCCCACATAGCATTTGTTTCATCATTAACATCCCAAATTTTGAAATCTTGAATTTTACTCATAAAACTAATTTTATTTGTGTCTTTTAATTTCCCTCATTTAATTCTATGATGATCTGTCTTAGTATTCTTTACTTTACAACTCCTCATCTTAAAATCTAGAACTAATAAAAGATATTGAGTACTTAAATCCTCACTTGGAATTATCTTACAATATTTACAATCTCGTCGATCTCTTCTTCTCTTAAAAAAATAATCAATTTGTGTTTTATTAGATCCATTCTTATAAATAATAAGTTGCTCATCTCTTTTCTTAAATAGAGTATTAGTAATAACAAAATCATGTGCTAAAGCAAACTCTAAAATAACTCTACCTTCTTCATTAGTCACTCCAAAACCGAGTTGCCATGAATATTTGTAAAATCTTCTACCACTCTACTAACATGTCCATTTAAATCTCCTCCAATAGAAATTCTTTCTTCAAGAGGTATCATTTATATTAAGTCTTCTAAGTCATTCTAGAATTTATCATCAGACTCTATATCTAAACCTACTTGAGGGGCATAAACACTTATAATATTAAAAATCTTAGTGTTAATGATAATCTTAAGGGTTATAATTCTATCTCCAAATCTGTACTTGAGGAGCATAAACACTTATAATATTAAAACTCTTAGTATCAATGATAATCTTAAGGGCTATAATTCTATCACCAACTCTATCTAATTTTACAACATTATCTTTCAAACTCTTATCTATAATTACACCTACACCATTTCTAGTACGACTTTTACCAGAATACCAAAGTTTAAAACCTTAGCTATCAATCTCCTTAGCATTTTCTCCAACCTATTTAGTTTCTTGAATACATAAGATATTAATCTTACTATGAATCATAATATCAACTAATTCCATTAATTTACCATTGAGAGTACCAATATTCTAAGATTCTATCATAATATTAATTTCATTAGTTTTATTGACTAACTTCTTTACCCATATCTCTTCGTAATGTGGGAACCCTTGCTTATTTTGACACTATACTCGGGCACCGGTGCAGCGGCTCTTGCCCCCTTTTCACTATATTCAGGCTATACCGCACGTCACTTCCAGGGGATGCCCTAGTACTTACACAAAGATCAAAAGGATTCATGTCATGATTTTTTTCAACAAGTTTTACGCTGGTTGTCGACTACCTAACACAACCCTCCACTTTTCAAATCCAGGCTTTGGACCGATAATGATAGTGTTAGAACTGTTCCTTTTTACAATTGAATTTGATTCAACAAAAAAATCAACAACATCTATAATTGAATTCAATTTAATTTAGAACTTTCCCTTATGCATTACTTGCCTAAGACTCCCTAATGAGAATTCATAACTCTATGAAATCATTCTTTTAAATATCCTTATGCTTGAAGCTTTCTAGAAGTGAGACTTAATAAAAATTTGACCTTCTTTGGACTTTTTTAAGCTCGATATCTTTTCAATAAATTGTGTATTAAAATACCCCAATGGAAAACCTACCTTCCAACTGATTTCATTATCTGGAATCTTCTTTGAATGGTTCAGTCAATGTCAATATCTATGGCATACTTGAGTAGTACACCACACAAATTGGGGGTCCATTTTTTGAACTCAATTTTTTAAGGTCTTTTCATTCTTTATAGAAACCTAGGATCTAGCATTAGAATTTTGTAATGAATTTCTTATATGCTTCAAAATTGGACTAGCACCTACATAGAACTTCAAACCAATTCTACATTCTTTTAGGGTTTCAAACCAAAATTCCCAACCATTTGTTGGGATGATTAGAGTATTGAACCATTAGAAGCCCAAGTTGAATTCCTATAGGTGGAAAATGTCCTAGGCAGGGAGCCTAGAGTCTTAGGAATCCCTGTGATGACCTGTTTACCACCCTTAAACCCTATTTGGTTTAGAACAAGCCGATTCGGTATGAGGCTAGTTCTAAGCTAAAGAAGAGGTTCACCAGTTATATCAAAACCCCAAATAAAAAGAAAATTCTAACCATAAAAAATTAAATAAATATTAGGCCATCAAAGTTAAATTTAAAGTCTACCATATTGCATTCCCTAAACTCAAACAAACCTGAAAGCAAATTACAATAAAAACACATTAAATTCAACTAAGTTTAAAATACTTAATACCCATTAAATAAAATCAAAATTTAAATCCACTTAAGACAAAATTAAAATAAAATAAAATTTATACTAACTAAATATCAACAACCAAACAACATTAAAATCACCAATCAACCTTAGCTAACACCAAAAAATCAATTTAAAACCCATGTTGAACTCAAAATAAAACCAAATTAAAATAGATAAAAGAATAAGTTGAATAAGTTAATTAAATCAATTTAAAACCCAAAATGGAATACCCAAAACGAAGGACCCAAGCCCAGCCTTCTCAGGCCCTATCCCAAACCCTAAGGCCCATGACGAGCCCAAACCTTTTAACCATAAAAGGTACACCTATAACTCAAATGACCCACCCATAACACAACAACCCAAACAAAGATTAATTAAATTTAAATTAAACTTAAGGAAAACACTAAAGTATAAGGCTTGCACAGGTAACCAAAGCACCACCACGTGGCAACTAAGTCCAACCCACCCAAATCCCTTCATGAGGGGGGTCAAACCATATGAATGCTGATCTTTGCTACCTCACCAAAAGCATCCAATATAACCTTAGCTCCTCCACAAGCCACAATCACCGCCACTGGAGCCTCTATGGTCAAGCACACCAAAAAATGGGGAAAGGCTCCGCTCACTAGAAAAAGCTTTCGGCCACCCTCTGCCCATTCCTTGAAGATCTAACAAGGATCCTTAAGCAAGCTAGAGCTTTATTTATGGCCTCACATGGCTATAAAAGGCTTCAACTCGAGAGCTCTGTGCACACCCTAAGCTCCCCAACCAAACGAAACAACCCTTAGCTCCTAACACAAAAAACCTCCTTAAGTCAAGAATGGCTCATCCCAATATTGTTCAAGCGTCCACATTGCCCCCATTTCCCTAATTTAATCTCTAAAATCCAGTGGTTCAGCATGGCCTTCACATAAACGCCTTCAAAAATCCAATTTAAACCTCCCAAAAGCTTCATACAGAGTCACCATACTTTCCATAATCAAAAGTAGACCTTCTCGCGCCCTTATCCATACAATATACCAATCTGTGTCCCCATTTGGTCTAGCTCATAGCTAAAACCAATTTCAATCTAAACTAAAATAAGAGGAAGGTTCTTGGCACTCAAGCAATCATTTACATAACGATTAATTGTGGCTTCACCTATCGGGATAAGGTATGGGATTAAAACTCCTAAATTAGGCCTTGATTTGATCTTTTATGAAGAAGATGAACAATGTATGCCCACTTAATTGTACAGATAAGCTCGACTCAATAAAATGAAGCATTAGAAACAAATCCCAAGCAAATTAGTTAACCCAAGTGCTTAGGGTTTGAACACGGTCATCTCTCTGCTTTCTGTCCTGTGGGGATGATGAACGGATGTCGTTCATTTCTGTGTATTAGAAACAGATGACGAAAATCAAACTGAATGGTGCAACCTTGGAGAGGAGCGCACCAGATCGAGGACACCTTAATGGCTTGCATAGAAAGCAGAGCCAACGACATAGTGATGCATGGACATTCAACAGCTCGAAGATGCGCGGAGCTAACTGGGTTAAGTGAGGAAACCCATTTTTTCTTAATTAATTAAATCGAGAAAATGCATATAAACTTTTAAAAATTCATAACTTAACAAATAAAAATAAAAATAATATAAAAATAACTCTAAACTCAATGAATAGCGGATAAAATAAAAAATAAAAATGAGATTAATTAACATATATTTAATTTTGAATTAATTAAACGCCCCAGGGTTTTTTAAATCATTAAAAATTAAATAGAAGATCTAAAATTATGAAAATTTGTGGGTATCATTCCCTTTGTCCATATGAAACTCGAGTGATTATCTCAAGAATAGAGGTCTACTAACACCAAAAGTCTTAATTTGCTATCAAAATTATAATTATTTTAAAATAGTTATAAAAAATAAAGTAAGAATAAAAAAATATATGTTTTTAAATCGAAATTAATAAGGAAGGCTTGGACAGTAAACCCACACACTAAAATTATAATTTTAATCTTTGAAGATTTAAAAATGAAATTAACATATTTAGGGTAAAATTATAATTTAGAAATGTTGCATATTAGCCCAAATTGTCTCCTAAAACAAAAAAATTAACTTAGAAAAATTTAATATTACACCCTAATGAAAACATTAAATAATTTTTTGTTATTAAAGAAAGTTGACTTCATAATTATCCTTTTGATTTTGAAATTGCCTTGAAAAACAAATCTAAAATTTAACTTAGGTTGAGCCCATCCTAGTCCAAAGCCAACCTGAATTTATTTTAGGCATTGACTTAGGTATAAGCTAACTTAGACCTAAGCGTACACTTATCATGGTCTAACCCAACATAGACCAAACTTTAAACCTAACTTAAGTTAACTTAAGGTTTAGCATAAGTATAACCCAACTTTAAACCCAATTAAAATCTAAACATAAAATTAACTAAGATCTAACCCAACTTAAACTTGACTAAAACAAAATAACCTAAAATTTAATTCAAGTCTAACCTAAATTAGACTTGACTAAACCAAATTCTAAACTTAATCAGGTCTTACCTAATTTAAACTTGACTCAACCAAATTCTAAATTTAACTCAGGACTAACCCAAACCCAATTTATGCCTAGACAAATTTAAACTAATTTGGGCTAACCCAAATCAAACTTAAACCAACCTAAGTCAACTCAGCCTAAGCTGGGCTAACCCAAATCAAACTTAAACCAACATGGGTCATCCCGACTTAATTCAAGACAATCCACACCAAAATACACTTCTAAAAATAAACTTAAATATTTGAGGCTATATTGTATGCTTCCTCAAGACTTATAATCAAATACTACTTAAGTTTATATACTAAAAAAAAAAACAACCAAAACGTTAAGGTGTGTTTAATTTCTCTTACGAGAATAAAGCACACTTGACTTGAAAATAGACCTCAAAGCTTAATTAACTTAGGAGACAAAGTTGACTAAGAACAAAATTTGTAACAAAAATTAGAAGAGATAATTCAATAAAATACACCATAAAAATATTAAGAATTAAACTAAAACCCTAAAGCTAACCTTGTTTTGAGAAAGGCCTATGAATGAGGTAACTCATGGTGCAAACATAGATCCTTCCGATCCCTTATGACCAATCAAACAACAAACTCCAATGACCACAATATGATGTAACCATAGGATCTTAATTTGGTCATCTCAATAATAATAATAATAATAATAATAAATCTCACATGAAAATCGAATCAGCTAAGAAGTCTTAAGCAACCTAAAACTTTCAACCACATAAAATCGAAAAAGGACACCAAAACTTAGATGACACCCTAATGATCAAAGATCATCGAATGAAACATTAACCTTATTACCCGAGTCTACGAAGATCTTTTAAGTGATGCAAACCATGATTGTTGGCAAGAATCTTTCGATCAGAGGACACTTAACCACCTCTCTACACTAAGTTGATCAGGGAACTCGACAACCCCAATACGATGGAAAGCCCTAGGCATCTTGACCGGGATGTCCAAAATAAAAAATAATTAACTTACTAATAAACAAATTAATTTCAATACATTTAATTCTCTTGAAATTTTGATGAAACAAGCCAATTTAGTAACCAAGGACTTTTCTTTGAGTCTTCTTTTATTTTAAAGATCTAGGAAGTGTTGTGATCAATTGACTATAAACATCCAAACTATCCAAAAGAAGAAGAAACATGAAGCGAATGATGAATCTCAACTAAACCATCAACGATAGTTCAGATGATGTCAATTGACAGTCTGACATAAGTTTAGGATTGGCACCTATATTATCAGTTTTTATATATATACTCAATAGGTCTGCCCACATCGTCGAATGATATTTATATTTTTGCCTTGTGCCTAGATTTTTGGTAGGCTAAGATTAGGATTAAATTTTTTTACCCCATCTAAACAACTTTAACTTAACTTTTCAAAACAAAACAAATAACTAAAACTAAATTTCATGAATTACTTCATTCACAATCATAGAAATATCATGGATCTAAAAAATCTTGATTGTCCTTTTCAATCTAGGAATATGGACAATAACCTGATCTATGGACATCTGTATAACCTATGGCTCATATTCCTTGCCTTCAAGCCCTAACTCATTACACAGAAAGGGGTGGGTTAACCCATGAGATCCACTATCTTATAGAGTGATTTTTGTCTATAAATATTGATTGGCCTTTTGAATAAATCTTCTAAACATTCATCATCAAGGACTAGCATAACCCATCACATATCTTGCTTTGGTGCACCTAGCATTATAAGTTAACATAATATAACATTCGATTGTGGTGAGACATTGAAACATTAAAATCTTTAAGATATAGTCACATTAGTCTTACAACATTATTCATACCATACTGTTGACCTCACTTTTGGTTGAGGTTCAGTTTCTCCTCTTTAGTAGCATAAGGTCTAGCCATAGGACTTTCCTATTGACTATTCTTAGAAAACTAGACAAGGAAGACTCACCATTCGAAATTTCAAACTCTTCTCCACTCAACTTGGAGTTCCACATATTGGTCATAACCTCTAGCACTTAGTAGGTGCGGGTCACTATGGGGGAAACTCAAGATAAGTCACCCTTAGGACTGTTGGACCTTAGGATTGACCCTGGGTGTTGATCTAGGGCTAAGGCACTTGTTTTCACTCGCAATAACTGATTACCCTAAACCCAGAACTTCTAGGCTTTAGTCCCTTGATGCTTTTGAGAGACTCCTGTAGGTGGTTCTCTAAACCTATTAGCCCTAGGCTAGGGTTTGACTAAGACCACTACATAGAGGACCCAAAGTGGGGTTTCCATTGGTCCATGGCTTATTAATGGTGGTTGGTACTCCAACTCTACTAAGATACCCAACCTAGCCTTTTGCCCCCAAAATTCCCCAATCTACCCAAAAACCCTTGGGACCCCAAATTTGGCCAAAGTCTCCAAATCTAGCCAAAATATCCAAAATTATTCAAAAATCATTTCAAACATCTTGAAAACACCCAAATTACCCAAAATCCCCAAATTGGCCAAATTACCAAAATACCACACTTTGGCCCAAAATTTCAAAAATTTTATAAAATCTCAAAAATTCCCATAACCTCCCAAATTTTCCGAATTTTATTTTCCTCAACTATCACATGACCCAGTTTGGCCAATTTAACTATCCTTGATCAAAATCCACAAATTGCCTTTTAAAGGCCCTTTTTCCCCCAAATTCAACTCAAATGTATATCCAATTGGTCTCAATTTCCCCAATTTCAATTCTAAACTCAAATTCACTCTTTATATGACCAATGAAGACCAAATACAAGCCTAATTTATCCATGATTTGAACCCAATTCTGATTTAGATCAAAAACCCAATTTTGGCCCTATGACTTGGTTCCACCAAATTGAACTCATAGTCCACTCAATTGGCCACAATTTGTGTTGAAAAATCTTCATAACATCCCCATACATCAAAATTGACCTTTAATTGGCCTTGGTGAGACCTCAATTTCATTTGATTTCAACCTAAGTCCAAAAGCCCCAAATTTGCCCTAAATTGACTATGTCTCAAAATTTCACCAAATTGACGGCCTTAACCCCAAAATTTCCACTTCATCCCTCTATAAAAAATCTTCAAAACACCTCCCTTGATCATGTGGACCATTTAATTTGGACATATTCCATGGCTAGCCCAACCTAGACCCATGTCTAGCCCGACATGCCCAAATTGGCCAAATCTAAAAAATCCCTCAAATTGACCTACCAATTGAACTCAAAATCACTTCAACCATTCACCAAAAATCTTCATAACAATCATTTACACAATGTTGATCAATCAATTGGGTCATTTGACATGACTAACCTAGCCAAAACCCAAACTTTGATCACTTGAACCAACATTGAATCTATGCATTAAAGATGGCCTAACTACCCCACAATCACGAAATTAACTCCACCTCAGCCATTGATTAGACCCTAAGACTAAGCCAAAACCCATCTATCCACCTAAACTAAGCCATGAACCAAAAGTCCCCCAAATTAAGGGATCTTATTCCCAAAAATACACATGCTTAAGATATCCTTGCCAAATCAAAACACATTTGCATTAAATTGTTGTGATAGATTCCTCTGGATGCCCTGAGCACCTAACCACATCCCCCTGGCCGGCCGATCAGCCTAGTGGCCGGAAAATGGCCAAACCGAGAGCCACCCCCATTGAGCTTCACCCAAATCAAACCTAAAGGTCAGCTCAGCCAAATTGAATTATATAGCTCCTCTGCCGTTCTCCTAAACGCTACATTACACCCCCTAACTGGCCATGAAAGCCACCATAACCCCATTTTTATAAAAGGCCATCTCCATGGCCGTTAAAATAAGTGCTGAACGTTTCCTAGAGAGACCTCTCCAAATTGACCACAGAGCTTCCCTAAGATCCCCTCAGTGCATTCCAACTATTTTCCCTCACCAATTTCCACTGTCGGAGTTCAATTTTGAGCTCGAAATCTTGCCGGAAACCAAGATAGATCTCAATACACCTCCACACTCCACCAAACTCAAATTACTCTACCCACACCTTCACAACAGTGAAAGAAGCAAAAGCATCAAAAAATTACCCCCTCACAGAGTGTCTACCATAGCTCTAGACCAACACCCAAATCCGTCCGTGATCGAAATCATACCTAGGCCTCACACCACAACAAGAGGTTTAATCCCTAGCCTCCTTGGACCCCAAAAAATGTGCCAAGACATTTTCCCTTAACTTAAACTCTTGTTGCCACATTTTTGATTCCCCAATATACCTTTCCCTTAACTTAAACTCCCTTATCATTTCTATTTATTTAAACTCCCTTAACTTAAAAAATACATAACTCTGTGTAGAAAAATCACAAAAATAAAATAAAAATACCATCATACTCAGTGGACGTAGGAGAACAATGTTCAAATAATTTGAAGTCCATTTGATGAATATTTTATTTTTAATTAATTAAATACTGATTTGAATCTTTTGATTCTCCATGCATATAGACTTATCATCATAGCTTAAGTTTGTGGCATATTATAGCCTCTGTCAAGGAGAACATTCTCTAATTTTTCCAAAGTTAGAGGAGGTCCCTAGATAGAGGATCACATTTTTCAAGTTTATGTGCATTATTTGCTTAAAGTAATCATGAAAATTAGCATGTTGATTAGAAAATTCCAAGAAAATTTTGGAAGGTCCACCATCACTAGAGGAACATTTAGAAATAATTTCATTGGCCAAGTCATTTAAAATATACTTAATTTTAATAAACACTAAATCACAAAGATAATTAAATTTGAAAGATAGGAACATTTAAATGACTTGATTTTTAATCTCCACTATTATTTATGATCCAGAGAACTCACAATAAAAATTTCAAATTATTTTGAGTTCCTTTGATAACCTAAGTTGATTTTTAAATTTAAATATATTTTTTGGCACTTAAATGATTTTTAAAAAATCAAAATATAACTCAACATTTTATAAAAACTTATTTTTTGAGTTCTCTATGGTTAGGAATATTTTATAAAAATAAAATGATATTTAAAATAAAAACTTGATTTTTAGTTTATTTTTAATATTTAAATAATTAAAAATTCTTAAAAATCACAAAAATAATAAAACTCATGGAAATGTTCTAATATGCTTTATAATCACTTAGGAATAATTAGAATATTTTTCCTAGTTTTCTAAATAAAGATATTGAATTTTAAAGCTTAAAAAAAGAATTTTAGAGGCTAAACATGGGTTTTCACTAAAATAATTCCAATAAATTAAATAAAATTTCAAAAAAATATTAAATCTTCTTCTCTGAGTTCTATGACCTCAAGGAGAATTTTCAAAAATACAAAACTTAATTTTCCCAATTTAAAATATTTTATATTTAATAAAAACCCCAGAAATTAAAATAATTCTTAAAATTCAAATAAAATTAAAAAATCATGGAATTTGGTCTAAAGTCTTCTCTAGTCTAGGTTTACCTCTAGTAAAAATTTTAAGGGATTAAGAGTTTCCTTGGTCAAGTTGGAAATTTTTCTTTGTCCTATTTTTGCATGAAAATAATTATATAAATAAATTAAATTTTGAAAAATCACATTTTCTCTGTTAATATATTAATTGACCCATGAATGAGGTAGGATAAAAATTTCAAAGTTATTTGAATTGAATTTGATAAATTATGAAGTGTTAGAGCCTTAGAGGCAAATGTGTAATTTTGGAAAATTAGCCTTAATTAACACTTAGGCTTAATTTAAGGAGGGAAATGGGCAACATGTGATCTTAATTTGAATGTTTGAAACACAATGGATTAATTGGTAGAAACCAACCTCACTTTCTTAATTGAAAAAGATATATTAACAAATTTCTAAATTATTAAAATTTGGAAGGTTATTAAAATAAAATGAACCCAGGACTTAGGGGTATGACTTTTGAAGTAAAAAATCAATCAATTTAATACCCCTATTTTGATTTGCAAAATAAAATTTCAATCATGAATCATGACCACCTAAAGCTTAACCTTTTCAAAACTAGTTGAGACATTCGCCTAGGTCTTAAGAGCTTAATAGTGACTTAGGCTAAATCAAGTTTCATTTAAATGAGGATTAGAAAAGTAAACATCATTGAAAATTAAAACATATTTCAAACACTACAAGACCAATTAGGATCAAAACTTGGCTAAGTGTTCCAAAAACACTAACTTGCCTCTTTAATGGTCTTCACCCACATAATTTTCAAAATTAAATTTACCCTATTCTTATGGATAATTAAGACATTAATGTTCAATGAACATTAGGGTGTTCTTAGGATGAATTATTAAAGCAATATAATAAGTCTAAAAGAACTCGGGATTTTTCACCAAGCAGCGAGAGAGTAGCACGAACCTGCTTCTTTCTCTATATCTGTTAGATACCTCGGAGATCTACTAAACTTAATGTGTTTTGCTTACAACATCATCCTTAATTAAACTCCTAAGGACCCACCAAGATATGACCTAGGGTTAGATAGGTCGTCAAAAGTTTAATTCCATGTTTCATATAAACTGCCTTAACATGTTTTTTGAGTTTCAGGTGGTGGAACGAGAAGACTCACCAGGTAAGCTTTTATAGTTTTCAGCGTTATCTTTCTTGTACTTTCATATTGTACTTTCATAACTTGCAAATTTGCATGCTAAACAATGACGTCACCCTGCATGAAAACTAAAACTATCAGGATAACCACAAAACCAAAACCAAAACTAAAATCAACCAAGATAAAATTCACTGCCACAACATTCAAAATATAAAACAACTCAAAATTTAATCACAAATATCACACAAAACTACAATTGCAATTAAATTAAGATGTCTATATCGGATGATCGGAAATTCCTTGGAGGAGATAACCTACGGTGCTAACAAGGCTTCTCACGGCCGAACTCATTAAGTTGAGTTTAGTAAGTTCATTTGAACTAAGTGAATCCAATAGAAAATAGTGGTGTCGGAACGAGAGAACTGTAGGATCCTAACATGTGTCACTCTAATCAACTTTAACATGCTCCCATAAAATTTAAAGAACTACAATCATAGGGCTATTTGATTTGACATTATAACTTAACACACTAGAGAACTTAAACTCATCGTGGTGA
The DNA here is from genome assembly GCA_002079205.1 of Phalaenopsis hybrid cultivar. Taxonomy (NCBI): domain Eukaryota; kingdom Viridiplantae; phylum Streptophyta; class Magnoliopsida; order Asparagales; family Orchidaceae; genus Phalaenopsis; species Phalaenopsis hybrid cultivar. The sequence continues at coordinate 439,253 of JXCR01092405.1, read as the reverse complement.
AGAGCTTGGAGCTAGCATGGTGGGCAGCACGACCATCTTCAACAGCAAAACATTTCTTCCCCAGTTAAACCAATCTTACTTCCTTAGACTTAAACAATAATGTTATAGGACTTCGAGGTTCTTGCTTATGCAACATAAATCCTCACCCCATCTTTAGGCCTTTGTATAGCTCTGCTATACAATATAAGCCCTAACTTGTTTTAGGAGTCCGAGGAGCCCTCACATCTTCCAGGCTATTTGTGTGATAGTTTCACATTAATGTAAGCCCTAACTAATAAAATTGGCAGGATGAAACACTTAAAATTTTCTCCTCAAAACTGAAGCCAAACATTAGGATAGCTTGGGAAGTCACCGAGGTTCTCCTCTGGACCCATGACATCTCATAGTTCTTCCTCTTTTGGATTCTACAATAAAAATGTTCAAAATTTGAACCAATCCCCTTTCACACCTCTACGTCCGATCTCATTGAAATGTCCTACCCTTTGAAACTCCTTGAAGAAAATATTTCCTGTTTTTTATTGAGAGTCTTCTTAGGTGACTTTGGTCATTTAAGATGTAATTAATTATAGGGGTTTGCCCTTATATGAAGCATGTTCGAACCCAGCTTAATATAAACTCTATTTAATTCTTTATATTAAATACAGTAACTTGTCAGCAAATACAAAGGTTTCGTAGACCAAACCAATGTCATATATTCCTTAGTTTATTTGATCGAGCCTCATCCTCAAGTCTTGTGTTTATCTTTCAGGATAAATGTAAGATTTGAGGTACAACGCTCTTTCGTTTAAACTATAAAAAATATGGGGTCAGTTTGATTTCATATTTTTCTAAAACTAAATATAAATGTAAATTAAAAAGTCCTTCCGAAGCGGGCGACAAGATTTCAATTCCGGTGACCGACAGCTTCTTACGGGCAACTCTCCAACCAAAAATAGCGCCGACAATATACATACATACATACATACATATATATATATATATATATATATATATATATATCTATGGGTTGCCTCCCATATATCGATTAGTTTAACGTGGTCAGCCTGACATACCATTTGATTAGTTGGGTTGACTTAACATTAAAATTTCTTTAAACTGTGGTATGTGCCCTTCATAATAATGTTTCAATCGATGTCCACTAACTTTAAATAATTTTCTAGTGTTAGGATCTTTAACAATAGTAGTTCCATAATGATAGACTTTAATCACTTTAAATGGTTCTAATCATCTAGATTTCAGTTTTCCTGAAAATAATCTCAATCTTGTATTATATAATAAAACTTCTTGTTTAAGTTCAAACTTCTTTTGAATAATCTTCCGATCATGCCATATTTTCATTTTCTTTATATAGATTTTTTTCATTATGATATACTTCATTTCTAATCTTCTTAAGTTCATTGAGTTGCAATAATCTTTTCTCACGAGCATCCTTTAAATTAAAATTAAATTTCTTAACAGCCCAAAATGCTTTATGCTTCAATTCTACTGGCAAGTGACATGTTTTTCCAAAAATAAGTCTATATGGGGACATTCCTATAGGAGTCTTATAAGCAATTGTGTATGCCCATAATTTAGTATCTAATCTAATAGACCAATCCAATTTATAAGGATTTACAGCTTTTTCTAAAATTCATTTAATTTCAAGATTTGATATTTCTGCTAGACTGTTAGTCTGAGGATGAGATGCAGTAGAGAATCTATGCATAATATCATATTTCGTAATCAATTTTTTTATTCTCTTATTCCTAAAATGAGATCATTCATCTATAATAATTAATCTTGGCATTCCATAACTTGTAAAAATATTTTTAATTAAAAATTTAGAAATACTCCGAGTATCACATCTAGGTACAACAATAGCTTTAATCCATTTGGACATATAATCAACAACAAATAATATATATAAATTCTCAAATGAAGACATAAATGGTCCCATAAAATCTAATCCCCACACATCAAAAATTTCAGCTTCTAATGTGTAATTTAGAGGCATTTCATTTATTCTAAAAATATTTCGTACTCGTTGACATCGATCGCATGTTTTAATATATTTATTAACATTTCTAAAAAGAGTAGGCCAATAAAATCTAGCTTGCAAAATCTTATATGCAATTCTATTCGTTCCAAAAGGTCCTCTAAATTCAGATAATAACATCTTTTAATTATTTGTTGAGTTTCCTCATAAGGCACACACCTTCTAATAATTAGATCTTTACATTGTTTATATAGATATGGATCATCCCAAAAAAAGAATTTTGAATTATATATAAATTTCTTTAATTGTGGATTTTTGTTATCAGGTGGTAAAATATAACTTACACTATAATTTACTATATCAGCATACCACGGTACATTTATTTCATCAATACTAATTATCTAAAATTTTATTTGCAAAATTAGTTAATATTTCTCTTTCTAGTCTAGAAATCAGCAATTTGATTATCATTTCCCTCTAAAATTTCATTTGTAAAATTAGTTAATATTTCTCTTTCTAGTCTAGATAAATGATCAGCTATTTGATTATCATTTCTCTTTCTATCAACTACGGTAAAATCAAACTCTTGCAATAGAAATATCCATCTAATTAATCTTGGTTTAACATTTTTGTTTTGCATCAAGTATTTAATAGCAGAATGTGATCTGTATGCACTATACATTTAGTTTCAATTAAGTAAGGTCTAAATTTATCAAAGGCATAGTAGTAGTGTAGTTAATTTGAGCATCAATTAGAGTTTTACTAGCATAATATATTAATTTAAAAACTTTGATGTGTCTTTGTCCTAGTACAACCCCAATAACATAATCACTAGCATCACACATTATTTCAAATGGTTTTTCCCAGTCAGGTGGAACTATTATAGGTGCAGTGATTAATTTTTCTTTCAATAATTCAAATGCTTTTATTCATTCCTCATTAAAATCAAATTTTGTGTCTTTTCTAAAACTTGGCATAATGGCTTAGTTATTTTAGAAAAAAATTTTATATACCGCCTGTAGAAACCAGCATGTCCTAAAAAGCTTCTTACCCCTTTAACATTAGTCGGAGGTGGTAATTTTTCAATAACTTAAATTTTTGCAGAATCTACTTCCATGCATTTTCAAAAATTTTATGCCCAAGTACAATTCCTCCTGTAACCATAAATTGACATTTTTCCCAATTTAGTACTAGGTTGATTTTTTCACATACTTCTAAAACTTTTTCTAAATTATTTAAACATAATTCAAACCAAGTTCTAAATACCAAAAAAATAATCCATAAACACTTCCATTCCATGTTCAATAAAATTGCTAAAGATTGACATCATACATCTTTAAAATATTGCAGGTGCATTGCATAGTCCAAAAGACATTCTACAAAAAACAAATGTTCCATATGGGCTTGTAAATGTTGTCTTCCCTTGATTCTCTGGAGCAATTAAAATTTGGTGATAACTGGTATATCAATCTAAAAATCAATAATATTTGTTTCCAGCCAATCTATCTAACATTTGGTCTAGAAAAGATAAAGGAAAGTGATCTTTTCTGGTGGTCATGTTTAATTTTCTATAGTTAATACAAATTCGCTAATTAGTAACTTGTCTTATTGGTATTAATTCATTTTTCTCATTTTCTTCAACAGTCACTCCTCTTTTCTTCGTAACACAGTAAATTGGACTTACACAAGCACTGTCTGAAATATGATATATAATTCCAGCATCTAGTCATTTTAAAATTTCTTTTCTAACAACTTCTTTCATTATTGGGTTTAATCTCCTCTGAGGATCAGCTTTATGTTCATATTTTTCATCTAATAGAATTATGTGCATACAAACAGAATGACTAATTCCTTTAATATATGTTAAAGTCCATCCAAAAGCCTTTTTATATTTTTTTAACATCTCTATTAATTTTTGTTCTTGAATTTTTGTTAATTTAGAAGATACGATAACATGCAATGTAGATAACTCTCTTAAAAATATATATTTTAAATGGACATGTAATATTTTCAGTTCAAGTTCAAGTGGTTTAATACTTAAAGGAATAAGATTTCTATTATCGTTTTCCAACAAGTCTAAAGTTTCAAATTTGCCCTGAAAATAATCCAAATCTTCTTCTTTTATTTCATCCTTATTTTCAAAAAATTCTCCTTACTTTAATTTGTCTTTAAACTCATTCTTAAATTTCTCATTATTCAGATAATTAGTTGCTTCCATCCTTAAACATTCATTATCCTTTTCTATTGCTGGATCTTTCATAGCTTTTGCAATATTAAATGTTACTTCTTGATCATTAACTCTCATTATTAATTCACCTTTTTGCACATCTATCACAACTCTACCTGTTGCAAGAAATGGTCTCCCCAAAATAATAGGAATTTCTTTATCTTCCTCCATGTCCAATGCTATAGAGTCGATAAGGAAAATGAATTTATCCACTTTTACTAACACATCATCTATAACTCCTTTTGGATAAGTTATTGATCAATCAGCTAACTGAATAGTTACAGTTGTAGGGGAAATCTCACCCAAATCTAAACGTTTAAAGATCGATAAAGGCATAAGTTTGATACTCACTCCTAAATCACATAAAGCTTTTCCAAAAAAAACTTTTCACCAATAGCACAAGGTATAGTAAAACTACCAGGATCTTTTAATTTTTCAAGAAGCTTTTTCTGAATAATCACACTAAACTCTTCACTGAGTTGAACGGTCTCATGATCTGTAAAATTCTATTTCTTATTTAATATATTCGTCTTAAATTTCACATAACTTGGCATTTGTTTCAAAGCTTCAACAAAAGGAATATTTATCGTTAACTTCTTAAGGATTTCCAAAAATTTTGTAAATTGTTTATTTTTATTCTTCTGCTTCAGTCTTTAAGGAAACAACAAAAGGAATGTTTATCGTTAACTTCTTAAGGATTTCCAAAAATTTTGTAAATTGTTTATCCTTGTTCTTCTGCTTCAGTCTTTGAGGAAAAGGAGGTAATGGTTTTTCTAAAGAGCCTTATGTTTGTTCATTTTCATTTTGGTCACTTTCCATTGCTTCCTTCTTATCATCAACTTTAGTTTCTCTTTGGATCCTTGTTTCAACTTATTTTCCACTCATAATTGAATAGCTTTAATGTGCTCCTTATTTTGAACTTTTGGATTAATTTCCTCTATACTCGGAAGAATTCCAGAAGGTCTGTTATTGAGTGCAATAGTAATATGTCCTAATTGATTTTCAATATTTATAATAGCAGCTCCTTGATTTTTTATTTTATTTCCTATATTCACATTACTTCTTCCATCGTCAACTTCTTTTCCTTAACTTGTGGGTTAGGATTAGAGTTAAATCCAGGAGGATAATAAGATCAATAACTAGGATTTCCTTGGTTGTTCAAATTTTTGAAGGGATTCACCAAATTGTTATAATTATTTCAACTAAAATTAAGGTGATTTTTTCCATCCAGAATAATAAAAGTTAGAATAGGGATTGTTATTTCAATTATTTATATCATTTAAAGTTTAATATGATGATTGCGTGTCAATGATCTGTCCTAGTGAATTTTCCTCTAATACTGAGGGTATTTGAGAATATTTCACTCCAATTTGATCAATCTTTTTTGAAATAGAAACAATTTGACATGCTAAAATAGACATTGCATCAGAGTCATGAATACTTGTTACTCTCTTAGGATTTACCCTTTTGCGTTGTTGGTAGTCATTTCTTCAATTAAAGAATATGCTTCATCAAAAGGTTTTGACATTAGTGATCCACTTGTTGCATCATTTATAATAGATCTAAGTGATCCTACTAATCCATTATAAGATGTTTGAATTATCAACCAATCTGGTAGAGCATGATGTGGACATTTTTTAAGATCTTTAAATCTTTCCTAGGTTTCATATATTGATTCCCCTTCAAACTGACAAAATGATGTAATATTATTTCTAAGCTTAGCTATTTTCAAGGGTGGAAAATATTTAGCTAAGAATTTTTGTGATAGTTCTCCCCAAATTCTGATAGATTCAGGTGCTAATGAATTTAACCAAGCCTTGGCTTTATCCCTTAATTAGAAATGAAAAAGTCTAAGCCTAATAGCATCATTAGACATTCTGCCATATTTAAAAGTAGCACAAATTTCAGGAAAACTAGCAAGATGTAGGTTTGGATCTTCAATAGGTGTTCCTGCAAACTGATTTTTTTGTACCACTTGGATAATAACTGATTAAAGCTTAAATGAATTAGCAGCAACATCAGAATTTTGAATAGTCAAGTGAAGTTCATCTGCTGTCGGATTAGTATAATCTTTTAAAGGTCTTTATCAATTTTTGTTTATTTAATTATTTCAGTTATTCGCCATTTTATTTAAGTTTTTTATTTCTTCTTGTTGTTTTTAAAATTTTCTAATAGTACATTCTAATTCTGAATCGTAAGGTATTAAACCTTCATATCCAATATTTCACATAAACAAATATAATAAGTAAAGAACAATTTTCTAAAAATAACTCTTAAATAAATTTTTTTTTTTTAATTTTTATTTTTAATTTTTTTTATATTTTGTATATTTTATCTCTAAATTTCCTAATTTATCAAATCTATTTAATTCATCGTTACCTTCTCCGGCAACGGCGTAAAAAACTTGATCCCTCTGAAATATAGTTGTGTACAAATTATATAATTGACTCCGCTATGCAAAGGCGCCAAAAGCTTGATGTAATATTTTATGAATTATAAATTTAAGAAATTAATGTTGGGATTCTACGCAAGTATAAGTATCGTTATCAAGTAATAAAGGACTTTCTATTTAAGCCTCAAATATTGATCCCACGGTAAAGGTTTAAATTTGAAATGATAAATTAACTAGGAAATTCACAAAAAGCCAAAATGAAATTACTACACTAATTTTGAATGTTGAGATATTATCAGAACTAAATTATTTAACTAATAACAAAACTGAAATACAAAATTTAAACAGTAACTACTAAACTATTAAACTATGTTTATGTGATGAAAATTTCTTATGTGAAAAAAACATATTTTCCACTACAATGAGAATTTTGTAAAATGAGATGAGATAAATGGTTCAAATATGTATTGTGCCAAATATGAGCAGTTTTAATTTTTTATCTTGATACAGTGTTATAGAAAATCATTGGTTAATCTCAGGTTTAGTCTCCAAATTCGTGGCTAAGCAGGAGGATACTGGCTCCCACTCCAGAGCTCTCACTTCCCTTCACCTGAAGGCTAACTCTCGCTTTAGTCTGTAAACACTAAGACCGAATTGAGGATTTTAGTCTGTCACCCTAAAGATTCTCGAATTCTACACCAAACAAAGTATATTTCCTTATTTATTTGCACTTAATTCCTTGAACAAAATTCTCATTCATGGAATCAAATGTGATACTCACTCTGTTGTAGAACTCATACTCCATTTCCCAGATCATATGTTTCACAACATATTTTAACAATTCAATTCGCCAGATCAAAAAGTAAATTAAGTACAGAGTTGAAAAATTATCACAATTTATTTTATATTTTAATATTGACACATCCATATTATCTCTTCATTTCACCATGTCAAAGTAGGGAGAAAGATTAGAGTGAACTACTCAGACTTCATGAGAAAGACACAACAAAACACAAATTTCATATATAAAATAAAGGGGAACTACTCAGACTTCATGAGAAAGATACAACAAAACACAAATTTTATATATAAAAGAAAGTTTTATTGGCACATCCATATTATCTCTTCATTTCACCATATCTCAGAGTAGAAAGAAAGATAAAGAAAACTGCAAACTTCATGAGAAAGATACAACAAAACACAAATTTCATATATAAAAGAAAGTTCATACAATTCCATGTTATCTCTTTATTTCACCATATCTTAGAGTAGGGAGAAAGATAGAGGAAACTACCCAAACTTCATGAGAAAGATACAACAAAACACAAATTTCATATATAAAAGAAAGTTCATACAACACAAATAAACAAACAACACTTATTTGAAACTCTTTCTCAAAGCAAATCCCTTGTAGCATCTTCTAGGAAATGTAGGAAGAAGAAATCACTCACTTTTCTCCTTCTTCAACACACTTAGAGAAGAGTTCACACTTAATCTCACCATAAAACTCTAAATTAAAAGAACAATGGACTCTAGATTGTTGTGGAATGAAAAATGGAAGAATGTGTGATGACTAGAAGGTTGAATTGGGGCGATGAGATGTCAGGAAGAGTCACTTTTAAGATCAATTTTGGTCCCAAATAAAACCTAGAGTTGGTTCTCCAATAGGTTCCTCCAAAAACTCTTCAAAAAGCGTCCAAATTTGTCAAATGTTCTAGAAACAGGGGTTGAACCAACATTGGCACCGCTGGCGCTAGTGTTCCGCAATTTAATTCGCTACTTTCTGTCAAACGACACCGTCGACGCTGAAAAATTTTCAACTTCTTCAGTTTTTCTCCAAATTTCATCATTTTTATTTCAAGTCCTAAAATTCAACAACCTACAAGAAAACATAAAAATATCTTCCATTAAAGTGCAATATCACCAAAAATGTGTATAAAATATGAGTCTAAAAATGCATATTTTTTTGTGTATCAATTCTGAGGTTGTCATTCGTCACGACCTAAACCCTCACATCCTCCAGGATATTGGTGTGATTGTTTCACATAAATGTTAACCCTAAACAAATAAAATTGATAAGATGAAACATTTAAATAGTTTCTCACCAAAACTGAAGTCAAACAGTAGGATAGCTTGGGAAGTCATTGAGGTTCTCCTCTGGATCTATAACATCCCCTAGTTCTTCCTCCTTTGGATTCTATAATAAAATGTTTCAAATTTGAATTATTCCCCTTTCACACATCTTTGTCTGATATCGTTCAAACGTCCTATCCTTTTGACCTCTTTGAAGATAACATTTCCTGATTTTTATTGAGAGTTTTCTTAAGTAACTTTGGCTATCTAAGATATAATTAACTATAAGGGTTTACCCTTATATGAAGCTTTTTCGAACCTAGCTTAATATAAACCCTATTTAATTTTTTGTATTAAATAGGAGAACTTGTCGGCAAATAAAATGGTTCCGCAGACCAAACAGATGTCATATATTTCTTAGTTTGTTTGATCGAGTCTCACCCTCAGGTCTTGTGTTTATCTTTCAGGATAGATACAGGGTTTAAGGTATAGTGCTCTTTCATTTAAACTATGANTATTTTTTTTATATATATATATATATATATATATATATATTAAATGTCTTTCCGAAGCAGGTGATTGGATTTCGATTCTGGCGGCTGACAGCTTCAAACGGGCAACTCCACGACCCAAAAATAGTGCCGACAAATTCATAAATATATTGTGATTATAAACTGAAGAAATTAATTTGAGTAATAAGCTTCTTTCAAATAGCCTATACACTAAACTTTGACTTAATGAGTATAAGGTAAAGAACATGAAAACAAAAAAACATCAATAAGTGAGAAATAAAAGTGGCTTATTATAAAAATCAAATTCATTATTAAAAAAAGTTTGACTTTATAACTAAGGGGAAACTTTTTGAACAAATAAAGACCTTACCATCAGCGATGATTTCAAAGCATCTGTAAGACATGTGAATTAAAAAATAAGTTATCACTTTAAATTGAATAATAGACTTCAAGTGTTGGACTTCTTTATTATAATTAGCTACACACTAATGTTTGACTTCATAAGTAAAAGGTCAATAATTTGAACATAAATCAAAAACTAAAACTAAACTTACAAAATTAGTACATGCAAAAAGATAATGACAATGAATTTTTGTTTCATTTCAATTTTACCATACATCAAAGTCAAAAGAAACAAAATTACAAAAGATAAAGAAAAAATGCTAAAGCATTTATTTTCTTATGATTTCTTCTCTTAAGGCAGCACATTAAGAAAAAAAAAAACAATTTCAATTAAGAAAAATGAAGTTCAGCATTAACTTTCAAAAGGATTACTAATATAATAAAAAAACTCATATATTCATTACAAAGTGACATTAATCTTTGCTCATCATACTTAAATACAGTGTCAAAAGTGGCCTTGTGATGCATTGAAGATTAGCTTGGCTATAAAATAGCTCATTCTCTAAGGTTCTCAACATTTCCTTATCGTGATGACTTTCATCCTCAATTAGTTAACTTCTTATCAAATTTCTTATGGCAATCTACAATATTGTTTGGTAGACTGATAGCATGCCAACTCAACATGCCTTTTAATTTATTAAGGAACATTCTTTGAACTTGACTAAGAACTTCAAATCTAGTAAATTTCTCTAAGAAAATACTCCATCTTTTATTTCTTCTATTTGATATTAACTTTAATAATCAACTTCAACTTTTCTAGAGATTTAATCTTGATAATTCTCTTCAAATAAGCAATATTAGCTTAAGTTCTCTCTCAAGCTATTTTCATGCAATTATTAGCTTAAGTCACCTCTAAATCTAAAATATTTTAGTATGAGTTTGATATTTCTCTTTATTAAAAAACTCGACATCTTTAATGACCCTTAGATTTAGTTTTTGCTTGCTACTAGAATTAGCAATAATCTCCTCAACACTATCAGTAACATTATCACTGATCTCATACCCATGACATAATATTTTTTTTTCAATAATAATGGCTTGATCAAGGAATTTCTCAAATAATAGTTCTCATGCACTCTAACCTCATTTCGTAGGTAGGTTAAAATCTTAACATTACTTTGTGAAAACTCATACCATCGATTGAAGTCAGGTTACACACTTAAAGAGTCTCATCTACACCATCTCTTTTAAAAAGATTGGGATTAACTCTAAGTTGAACAATCTACTCCCTTTATTCTTTTTCAGCATATTTGGCTTTTATCTCCTTTGGTAAAAGCATCTCTATTAATACATATCTCTCAATAGAAAGGGTTGCTTTTCACATGGAAGGCTCTCCACATTCTCGCAAGCTCCTTAATAATAATAGTACTTAGAAGGCATTTGAAAATTTTCATTTTTATAAAGAATAAATGCTCAAAGGTAAAAAAACTAAGTGTTAACTAAAGCACATGTATTAGTATTTTCAAGATGAATTAGTTAATTTATATTTATAGAAATAGATGCTATATTATTAGTAAAATGTAAAGTTATATGCATTTTATGGAGCCTATCATTTAAATTTGTTCAACTTATGCAAGTCAAACTAGGCTTGTTTAAAACATATATTCTGTTATCTTTTTTGGCATTCTCGTAAAAGACAAGATAACTTGAAAATAATACACACACATATACAAATGGATCAAATTGACCGAGTTATTATGAGAGCCTAAATTTTGTTTAAAATATTATCAATTTAGAACCAACTTAAATCCTCTAGAATTTTGAATTTAAAAGCTCGAAGATACCCAAATCCCCAAGTCACTTGGACTAAATCCGATTAAATTAAGAACTAGCCATAAATTTGCCCTTAGTGCTAAACAACTAAACTCACTAGAAGAACTTACATGGTCTCACTCTCACCAAGGTGATCTCTATAACTTGCCTAGTTCAAGAAATTTTTATGGCTGAATATGCTTGAAGTTATTGATTAGTAGTCAACTTTAAGCTAGAATCATCCTCTACAATCACATTTAATAGTTAATTTCTATAATGCTGCTATGATTTAACTATTATTATATTTGTTATATTTGTTCATAAATTGTGTAGAATGTTAACCTTTGCCTTCATATTAAAATAAAAACTTTGTACAATTGGCCAAGAATCCTCCTATTGCCTCACACCTAATTTTTTATATTTACACACGTAACATTCAAATCTTTAATATTACATCAAATGTAATACTGTTATTGTTTTTTAAATGTGAAAGACACTTTGCATGAATAGGTTTAACGCAGCAAAATATTATGTAAATATGAAAATTTTGGGTTGAGATATGCAAAGTTCTCTTTTAAGATTTAGAGTTCGTTTGGGGCAGCTTATTTGGTGCAGTGGTGTTTTGAAAACGCACCTGACCTGTTTAGGTAAATTGCGTTTTGATAGCATTTGGGTTTTCAAGATATTGAAAACAGCATTTTCACACCGTGTCTATCTAGGTGCGGTGACAACTTTCTGATTGCAGCCTCACTTTTCTAAAAAAAAAAAATTTATAATAATCACCGCACCTAATTTATCAGCAGATTATTTTTAATCATATTATCAGCAGATTATTCAATAAACTGCAGCTGCTCCAAATAGACTCTTATACTACTTGAAAACGAGTCATAGAAATTAAAATTTATTTCTAAAAGCAATAATGATTTCTTACTCCTGTAACACTTTCATCTTTATCCCTTACCCGGTCACTAACTTTAGTTAAGAACTAATCCTCGCTTAATTAAGCTTTGAGAAGTCTTAAGATCGCTAATTAAATGTATTATGTTGTCTGAGAGCTCCAATGATTTGTCCTCGCACGCTTCGTAGATGTGGCGTCATCATGAACTGATTAGCTTTGCAGAAACCACCAATATTCTTATTGAAAAATGGGCAAAATCCGGCCATGACGTTTTATTTTAGTCGTTTGGTCGCTGACATGAGCGAGATGGACGGCGACGTCTATCGTTTTTTAATTACACGGACGGACGTTGAAACTTGAAAAGTCAATAATTTCA
>JXCR01092405.1:403465-423918 GCA_002079205.1 Phalaenopsis hybrid cultivar | reverse complement strand
GCCCTTGGAAGTTGGGTACAAATAAATAGGGAAATATTACTATCGGGCGTAGAATTGGAGATTTTAGAGTGACAGACTAAAATCCCCAATTCGAACCTATCGTTTGGGTGCTGATGTGTAGATGTTAGCACTCAAGTGAGGGGAACGTGGGAGCTCCGAAGTGAGAGCTAGTATCCTCCCAGCCTAGCCGCAGAATCAGTAACCAAGCATAGGATTAGTCAATGTTCTTTATGTCTGGATCAAAGGGTAAAGAATAGGTATGGTCCTATTTGACACAATATAATTGAACTAATTCATTTTATCATTCACTATAATTTCTTGGCAAGGAGAAGGATGCTTTCTTATATATTGAATAATCACAATTAAACGTTATTCTCTATCATTAGTTACTATCCAAAATTATCTACTTATTTCAATTGTCTATTAGTGGCAGATAAGCAACTTGAGTGTTGTTGTAGTTGAAGTATTGCTTTTTATTAAATCTTAGTCCGTAGTATTCTATTTCTCCCTGTGGGATCGATATCTAGGACTTCATTAGAGCCCTATATTACTTGAGCAACACGTATACTTGCGTTGACAAATTGTCTTTAACATTATTGAATATTATATTTATACATCTTTATTAAATCAAATATATATATATATATAAAGTCGCAGTCAAGTTTTTGGAATCATTGTTGGAATTTAAATCTTCTAGTAGCGTCATCAAATTCTTGTAATTGTTGATTTACAAAAAAGTTGGTCAGCAAACCAGAAAGGTTGGACTAGTTTACTTGACTGTTGGAGGGAGTAGAAGATTTACAAGGCCGAAATCATCCCCTTAATTATATGTTTTTTTATTTGGATGGAGAGGAACAAGGCAGAATATAAGGATAAACAAATCACACATTAGGATGTTTGTATAAACAATATTGCTTACATTACTAAGCTAACCAAATTCTGTAATTTCAGCATATTAAGTAAAGCAAAGATTTTTCACACAAATGTTGAGAAGTTTCAATCACATCAACTTAAAAACCAATGGATTTAGAAAGTGATTTGAAGGAAACCTCAAACACCATGGATCAAAGCAAACACTGATGGAAGTTTCAAAACAGTTAAGGTTGGTATGGAAGGAATCTTTAAAGAACATTCAAGCAAATGCTTGTTATATTTTTACTCTCCTATTAATGAAAAAAATGCTTTACAAGTGGAAGCTCAAGCAGCTCTCTAGGTAGTAAGAATTTCCCTTCTTCTCAATTTGAATAGATTGCACATAGAGCTGCACTCAATTTCCTTTGTGCAAATGTTCTACAATCGAACAAAAACTCTTTGGTTTATACTATATTGGATGATGATGATCAAGGCTATCTCATCCAAAATACACATTATTTGGAGTTAAATTCCAAGGGAGGGCAATCAACCAGCTAATTGGCTTGCTAAGGAAACTACACTACACACAAAACCTATTTCAATTTTTTTGCATAGCTCTGAACTAACGCTATTATTACGTGAGGACTGTCTTATTATCCCATATGTCATATGTAAGCCATATAAAAATTGTTAATTAATAGATCGGCCAATTGGCTGGTCTGTTTGGGTGCAAAACATGATGAAATTCTAGTGGGGAGGAAGCCTTTTGGGAATCTGCTGAAATTGTTAGTTGTGGATCTGCTAGGCTTTCCATATATCAGACTCTGATGAGATTTTTGTTTTGATATTCAGTTATCCCTTTAAATATATTTCTTCTATTTTTCTGGATTTATGGGGTTTTTAAAAGCAATTTTGATTTATGGGGTTTAAAATGCTTTTTTTATCGACTGTCCTTACCCTGTGTTGCTTGCTGCTTATCCATATCCTAACCTTAAAGACTGGTGTCATGTACTACTATGCTTTCTCCTGCCACTGCTTATCTTTTGCATTTTGAGGGTGGTTGGTGTTGGCTCTTATGTTGTGAGGGCTTGTCATGCCTCATTATCTGTCAATAAAATGGGACAAATTTTATTCTTCTCTTATTTGCCTTTTATTTGCTCCATTGGTAGACTCAGTCATAGATATTAACGTGGAAACTTTATGGTTTTGGTGTGTTGTTGCTACACTAAATGTGATATGGTGATTATGGGGTGTGATGTAGTACTGTTCTCTCTATTTCTTACATTGTTTTTTATTAGTTTGATATTTTGTTGTAGTTTGGTCAACTAGTTTTGAGATCCTAATTTTATCTTAAGTTGTTTTTTTCATCTCATAATTTATTTATTTCTAAATTATGTCATTACCAGGAGCTCTCCACTGCTACAGATTTCTTCCATCCTGAAGTTTTTTTATGGTGTTTCATTTCTATAGCAAGACTGGTTGTCTATATTTGCTTTGGTGGTACTTTTGCTAATGCATCTATTATACAGGATACTGGTTATCTAATATATCTTAGGTTGGCAGACTAGTATCCTTTACTCACGCTACATCAGTTTTTCAGAATCCTACTATTACTGTTGTTTTACATATTTCCTTTTCTCATGCTTGGTCTGTTTTATTATCTATCTTTCTACAATTTTTTATGGAAAATGTTTGATTTTTTTCTTTTCTGCAGTATGTTGATGTATCTTACTGGGTGCTCTTTTCTTTTGGAGTTGGATATGAAGACCAATTTCTCAGCAAGATAATTGGTATAAGTGTGTTCATTTCATCTCTTTTTATTAGAATATTTTTATTTTATCCTCATGCAGACTTGTGATGGGATTATCACTGTTGAAGATGTCGCTAGCTTACAGTGTCTATTCTTTTATTCAGACTATTTCCTAGTTTGGATTTTGCTTAAATTAGGAAGGTCTTTGTTGGAGTTTTTTGTTTTCTTTTTGGGTATACATGAGTTTTTTGTTTTCTTTTTGGGTATACATGTACCTTTTTTGGAAGAACTTTTTCAGTGTGTTGTATACCAGATGAATGGGATAGTAGGGGTGTTTTTTTTTGTGCTTTTATAATGGGATGACTCATCAAAACTTCTGTACCCTTTTCTCTAATTAATAAAATTGCCTCCAGGCTGTCGGTTATTTTTTTAAAAAAATAAGATTTTAAAATTTAAATTTAATATAATATATATAATGTAATTTTAATTTTTGTGAAGATGGTATATTTTTTTTTATTTTGGAAAATGATGAGACCGGATAGATCTCATATATATAATAGTTTAAATAGTTGAGTACAATACCATAAATGATATATCATCTCGAAGGATGAACGTATCACTTGTTAATAGGCTTAACTATCTAAACTTAAAAGTTTATGACTCTATTTTGATCTGCGAAATTTTAGCCTACAAATTCCCCTATCTAATACACAAATTAGACAGGGTTTAGATTAATCTAGGTTCTTAATTCCCTATAGAGGCAAGCCCCTATAGTTAATTACATCCCAAATAACGGGGGTCATTTGAGAAAACTCTCGATAATGAGCAGAGGTTTCGTCTTTAAGAATTCAACGTTTAGGTTTCCATAACTGCTTATAGGAAAATTCAAGTGGGATAGGTTCAAATAGGAACAGTTATTTTCGGAATCCAAATGAGTGAAAAGTTGGAGATATCAAAGATAATGAAGAAGATTCAGTGACATCTCAAACTAACCTATGATTTGGCTTTACATCTTTGAAAGAGAAATTATTTGATATTTTGGTCTTGCAAGTTATTTAGATATTCGGGACTTATATCTGCATGTCATATACAAATAGCCCAAGAAACTGTGAGAATTTATGTCGTACCAAACGATGACCTCATAATCCTAAAGAGTTTAGGATCTCAAAAGATAGTGAATGAGCTTTACGTCGTGTCAGACAAACGACATCGACGTCCTATAGGTATGTTATTTAAATCTATCGAAGCTCGGTTGAGGTTTCAATCTCCACCTTTTGTTGTAGTCCTGATTGCCTTCCGGAGATGAATCGTCTATCGATCACGTTGTTATCTCGTTCAGAGAAATGGATGAAGAAAAAATAAAACCATGCCTCGAACGGCCTATCCTAGGGGATTGTATGAATATAATAAAAGGTGGTGACTAAAAGCAAGAGTACAGACAAATGTATATACTACAGTGTAATAATAAAAAAGAGGTTAACAAAGTACTATAAATAAAGGTACAAAGAACATGCAGAAAGGTACAGTATATATAAAAGAAAAGAAATGTACAGTAAAGAAAGAACTATGTAATAGGAAAAGTAAAGAAACTGGAACAACTAAAAATGTGCCTGGTTAATTCTGGTGAAACAACAAAATAAATTACAATTGCATAATATAAAGGGATTAGATAAACATTTATAGATTATAAAAAAAAATTAAATGATAAGCATATGAAATTTTAAGGTGGAATAAATGATTTTAATTTAGGGTTAGGCTTAGACTACACTTCTTTTCTCTTTTATCTCGATCCCACAAGCAATTGATATCTAGAAGTCAACCTATCAATATCAACTAAAGATCACCAACGAATCACCCCTATAATCGGGCAGCCCTACACCCTGTCATTCAATGGATGTGCAAATCTAAATAGTATTTGAAGTTATCTTATTAAAGATATAAAGTAACTATGTAAGATAGTATTTGGACTTATCAAGGTGTAGTGCACCTATATGTGATGTTAGGATAAGTGATATGTAGTATCTGAACTTAGCAATCAACAATATACAGTGTGGTGTTGCTTAATGAATGATATCTATTATGTAATACCTGAACTTTCAAAGGAAATGTAATATCTATCCTTGTAGTATTTGTCTTGTAGGGTGTGATGTGTAATAAGTGACGTGTTACAAATGTAGTATCTGTCGTGTAGGGTATGATGTGTAATATTTATTGTGTAGTGTCTATCGTGTATCATGGTATTTGTTGTGTAGTATCTAGACTTATCAGTTAAAGATATGTAGTGCTTGTTTTTTTCACAGGTGTAATATTTGTGGTATTTGTTCTTTTGTAACTACCAATTCTCAAACATTTTGAAGAAGGGTCAGAGCTACCGACAACTTAAGGGAGTGAAAGGGCATCTCACTAATTGAATCATGATTTTTTTATATTTTCTGCTATAAAAAGCTGATCAATGGTTCTTTGCATCATTACATGCTACCCCGCATCTCGAACTTATAAGCCACCTCGATATTTCATATGCTCATCCAACAAAATTTATATATATTTCATGTCAGGAAATTGGAAGAAGTAGTCATTTAAGCATTTCTGTAACATCCACCTTCCACCTTTAGGTTCAAACTTTAAACCTGCACATATGATCATTGCATGCTCTATCAATTTTCCAAGGAGAAATATGTTTCTATCTCATATTGTCAAGTTCAAACCCAAGAAATTTATGTAACCAAGAAGCCAATTCCAGCAAGAGGTTAAAATTCAAAAACCACCATATGATATACTTCACAAGTAAAAGAGAGTCAAGAGGGTAAAAGTGAATCTAACAGGTGGCCAAAAACTGAACCATCACCAAACTGAACTAAGTCCAGCAAGTGGACAAAGTCTAAGCCATCACCAAGCAAAACCAAGCCACAAAGGGGGCCAAAACTGAGCCATCAAGAAACAGAACTGAGCCCAATAAAGGTGCTAAAATTGAGACATTACTCGAGACACTAAAGCAGCTATCCAAAACACCGAATAATTTCAATGTATATTCAAATAAGAGCAGTAATAGCAAATCCGATATATTAGAGCAGTTTTCAAAACCATAAAATGATTTCCAATATGTATTTGAATAAGGTAACAAGGGGAGCAAAAACTACAGCTCCAAAACTAATTCTCAAAGCCAAAAGATAATTTCTAATATGCATTCGAATAAGGCAGCAAGAGGAGCAAAAACTATAGCTCCAAAACTAATCCTCAAAGCCAAAAAATAATTTTTAATATGCATTTGAATAAAGCTACAAGAGGAACAAAAACTGCAGCCCCAAGCTGCTATTCCAAACCAAAAATAATTTCCAAACATGCATTCAAATAGGGGTGGAAAGAAGCACAAAAACCGCAGCCCCAAGCTGATATTCCAAACCAAAGATAATTTCCAAACATGCAGTCGAATAGGGGCAACAACAAGCACAAAAACTGTAACCCCAAGCTGATATTCCAAACCTAAAATAATCTCCAAACATGCATTCGAATAGGGGCAGCAAGAAGCACAAAAACCGCAGTCCCAAGCTGATATTCCAAACCTAAAATAATCTTCAAACATGCATTCAAATAGGGGCAGCAAGAAGCATGGAAATCACAGCCCCAAAACAGGTATTCAAACCAAAGAAAGAATATCCTCCCATATATGTTCGAATAAGGGGCATTAAGAAGCATAGAAATCACAACCCTAAAATAAGTATTCAAACCAAAGAAAAAATATCCTCCCATATATGTTTGAATAAGGGGTATAAAGAAGCACAGAAACCGGCCCCAATACAGGTGTTCAAAACCAAAAATATATCTCCATTATATGCATTCGAAAAAGAGCAACAGTAATGAGAGTAATCAAACTGAAATATAAGCTTCTTCTTCATATAACAATAAATCTTTCCCTGCCAGTCCTAAAATTATCTTCAAGCTATTTACAGGTGAAATAAATGGATAATAAAATTTCAAGAACAAGCCAATCTTTTCCAATAAGCATTTCGTATCCATAGGTCTAGCTTTTTTTTTTAAACAAAGCTATGCTTAATATTCAATACTCATTAACAATGTAAGCCAAAAGAGAAGACCTCTTAAGCATAAAAAAAATTTCCGTAACATATAAGAAGTGAGGCAAAATTAATGAGAGGAAGCTCTATAAATAAGAAGGATAATATTGCAGCATATATCTCATCCTTCAATTAAGAATAAAGCGAAGAGAAGGAAGGATTCTTACTTTTAGGAGATTGTAAATGCCCAAATCACTAAACAGAATAGCTGACGATCCTTCCTCGGAGTAAAAAAAAAACGCAACCCTCTATTCCTCCCAACCACGGGGTATTTATAGTCATCGAGAGGGCAAGGGGCTCACGGCAAGGGAAACACACAAACCCAAGAACAAGAGGGTTAACAAATTCGTTGCGAGGGAAAAGCAGTTACAAGAAAGTGACCGGCACTTATGACCGGAGAAGAAAGAAAGCCACAATTGGGGAGGAATAAGGTGACCAGAGAAATCGGAAATGGTGCCTCCCTATCGGCCGAGAAGAACCAAGGGAGCTAGCGCATGTTTCTGTCTCAATAAAAGAAGGGGAGCGCACGTCAGGGAGAGGATTAAGATTAAGGATTTTAAAACCCTTGTATAAAAAAAATTATTATTTTTTATTAAAAAAAAATCAAACCTTGTGCAACTCATTCGTGTACGGTGCCCCAACAAAATGGGTGTCCTTCCTAGCTAAAATCAACATTCCGGACGCACCGACGCAGTCCATTTCGTCATCTGAGGTCAGCCGGACAAGTTTGTCGAATATTGTACCAATTTAACTTTAATTTGAGTGTGTCGCAATAAAAAAAGTTATTTTGGTCCAATCGAAGCCATTTAACGAGTATATCATTGACTGATCCTCACATAAGTGACAACTAAAGTCAAGTAAACTGCTCGCGGCAGAAGGTCAAACATCGCACATGTCATGCGGTCCACCTATATCCTTCAAATTTCTATTGGAGCTCAATTTGAGCTTCAATATGTCTGTTTTTTTCAATCGACTCGATCAAATGTTGAAGATCTGAAGTCGTCCATACGTAACTTCAAAGAGCGTAGAAATGGCTCAAATTTTTAAATATTGTAGGTCCTGGTCTAATGCTCTAGAAGAGTCAAATAGAAAACTCTAAGGCTAGATTTTAGGCTCTCGGAAGAGGAAAAGAAAGAAAAACNTATATATATATATATATGTATACTCTTTCTCTCTCTCTCTCTCTCTCTCTATAGAATAAAAATGAAGAGAGAAATTTGAGAATAGCTTATGAATCATAACAATGTACTCATCGGTGCATGACTTACAATATACATAAACATATGATAGACAATATACCATAAGATGTACAAATCAAATGATTTATTTCAAATCATTAAAGTTATGAAAGGAAAATAAATCTAATATGCATAGAAAAATATAGCTTTTGGTGTCACTAATTATAATTCAAATGAGCAATTCTAAAACACTAAAAACAGAAATAAATAAATAAATTATTTATAGTGATAGTAATTTAATTATTTCCATGTCATTGATATACTAATAATGATGATATTTAAATAAAAAATACCTTTCTATTATTAAAAAAAAAAATATTTTCTTAAGAATATATAAATCAAATAATTGACATCTTATAAAAATAATTTATACCAACTATAAATAAGCCAAGAAAATATTCATAATCAATTGCCATTGGTGACAAAAAAAAGGAAAAATAACTAATAATTCAATAATAATAATAATACTAGCTATTAAATCATTGCAGCTTGTCCAATTGAGGAATTTCTTCATAAGTTATTGTCACAATCCTAAATTAAATTTAACCAAAATAATAATAATAATAATTGATGGTCTATTTTTTTATAATTAAATAAGTGATCTCATTTAATTTAGAATAGTTTTTTTAACTTTGATATAATGTGTTGGTTTAGGACTATTAAAAAGTGAAATTATCTCCATTCCCTCCTAATTAAACAAATGTGATGTTTACTTGCGAGCACAGTTATGGCTGTCGAAAAAACTCGTTGTTCGCGAACAGTTCGTGTTTGGCTTGTTGGGGGAGTTCGTGTTCGATTCGTTCGATAAACAAAAGAGACGAACTTGAATAATTTTTTTTTCGTTCGGTTTATAAATGAACCAAACACGAACANTTTATAAAATAACTAAATACGAACAATAATGTGTTTGCTAGTGTTTGAATTGTTATTGTTCGAAATATAAAATAATTATATATATATAATTTATCTTATTTTAAAAATAATTATATACACTAAAAGTTTAACATATTCTAAAAAATTAAATTTTATAAATATAATTTGATATTCAGGTTCGTCTCTTAGCTTATATTAAATTTTATAATTTTGTATTTATCTTCAGGTTCATCTCTCTGTTTGAATTTTCTTATATTTCTTTAAGATTTATTTAGTTTCTTTGAGTGAAACCTAGTTTTTGGGAGTGAAATCTCACATATTGCCTCTAGATCTGAATTTTTTATAGATGAGATATGATATTATGGTTTTATTGTGAGTTGTGTTTCATCTATTTTGTATTGTGTGGTGATTCATACAAGTTTAATCATTAATTTCTTATAGGTTTAAGCTTTTGAAAGATTTCGGACAATTCGAACAATACAAACAAATTTATAAAATTTCGAACAATTCGAATAATTCGAACAATTCAAACATTTCAAATATTTCAGACATATTTCAAATAAATCAAACCGAATATAAACAGTAACTTCACGAAAAATTTCGAACACGAGCATATTTCAAACACACTTAATTTCAAACAAACCGAACACAAACACCAGCTCTGTTTGTTCATGATCTTTTCATTTACACTCCTAAGCACAATGGTTAATTTAGCAGCATCAAAATCGACGTTCAAGATATTTTGACCAAATTTTTAATAAAAAAATATTTTTAATTTCATTTTAAATTGAAAAAAATATACGAACAAGCAATCACTATTTATATTACACATATTTTCAAATAAAAAAAATAATTATAAAATTAATTTTAGTTAATTTTTCTAAAAACGAGAGCAAATGTACCGTGTATGTTCGAGCATCGTTATGCTAAAATTCCAATTTTAGTAGTCATAACTCGCACGTGAGAACGCTCGTGTAAACCACCGGCAACACTTTGGTGCAAGGGAAAGCTTAATAAAATGTTTTAGGTTTGGTCATGCGTCCCATTTCATGAAATTGCTTCAGGTGTGGCAGACATTAGCCTAGGGAGATGGGGGTCCCTTGATATAGGGGATTTTTGTGCTACGTGATAGGGTCGCATAATTCAACGGATATTTGTATTTAATTTAAGTAGGGGGGGAAGGAGGGTATTAGGTGCATATTTTATGTGCATTGGAGAAATAAGTATGGTCATGGTGGCGTCGTTGCATGGAAATGATTTAAATTGAATGTGGGAGGAGAATTATTGAAATATTTTTTTTTAATGTATAGAATTTCGGTTCTATCATTAGATCTGATGTGTGCTAGAAAACTCGTGGCGGTAGAGTAACGAAATATCGTATTAGCGTTGTAGGAAAGTTCAACACACACACAGATGAAAGAGAAACAAGCGGTGATGACTCCAGAAGTTTTTACGTGGAAAACAAGTAAGGGAAAAACCATGGGGTCTGACCCAGTTGCGGAAATCTACTATTGATTGATAATTACAGAAATCACTTGTCATGTAGACGGAAAAGAGAAAATATATTTTTCAGATTACAACGTCTGTTTGATGGTGATCGATTGTGATTAGTGGTGGTAGCTAGCGGTTGGCAGAGGTCGACGAAGGTCGGCGGTGGTAGACGTCGGTCAACGGTGGTTGTCAGGGGTCAGCGGTGGTTGTCGGCAGTCGGCATTGGTCGACGGCGGTCAGCGGAGGTCGACGACGATCGACGGTGATGTGGAGCTGTCGTTTTCAGGGCTTCAGCCCCCTCTCATGAGAGGGATGGGGCTCTATTTTATACTATTCTGGGTCAAATTAATGCAGAAATATGAACCACTTTGATATAACGGTTCAGAGAGTTTCCCTCGATCATACAATGTTTAATGGACATTTGAGTGCCTTAATGATTTCAAAATTGAATGATCTTCGGCTCGTTGAATTTGTCTTATTGAGACGCTCAATTCGAGTATAAGCTTGTCATATTCAACAACTGTTTGACCTTTCAAATGTATCTGGAAATCTTCCTAGAATGGTTTAATGACTTGATATGGACTTGATTTGACTCGGATTGGACTAGTTTTTTCATCATTAGGTTTGTCTCATCGAGCCTGTCAGTTTGACAATAAGTTTGTTGAAATCAAAGCTCTGGATGAATTTTCAAGATTTGAACATCTCGTGCCCAAAATATTATCTCGAGATTCATGTCATTTCTCAAGATTCGTGTCATATGATGAAAATTTTATTGGTGACATATCAGTTGTACCCTTATTTTTTGGCGAGCTCAATTTTATCGTCCAAAAAATATAAGCACTTCTTTATATATATATATATATATATTTATAGACACTCACAAAGGCAATGTTTGGAAAACTTTTCAAATGCTCCCATGAGCTTTATTTACTCTGACATTTATATTACTGATTTGGTAATAAATGCTCCCTTAACCTTTGATTTATTTTGATAATCCGCATACGTGACAAGTAGGGGTGTAAACGAATCGAACACGAACGAACAGAGCTTGTGTTCGTGTTTGGTTCGTTTGAAATTTTNTGTGTTTGATTCATTTAACTAACCGAACGAAAAAAATTTGTTCATGTTTGTCTCGTCTACTTATCGAACAAAACGAACACAAACTCATTGACGAACCGAACACGAACTGTTCTCAAACAACGAGCTTTTTTGACAGCCCTATATATATATAAGTCTTGAGTAATGGATATATAAATATATAAGAATTGTAGGGTGTGCATGTAAATGGCCTCTTTAATTAACGCTAGTACGAAGAGGAGAGATGAGCCAACGCGAGTGATTCCTTTAAAGTGTACAATTTGAGTGAGTCCAGCATAGAAAACCATCACCCGGAAAGGAGAAACACGCCATTTAAGTGCCCCATCTCCATCAATCATCACTTTACCTATCTATTTATATACATCAATATATTGCACCCCATATCTTCTTCTTTCTTAATTTACTTTGATCAAGGTTTTTTTTTTATTTAGCTTAATTTATTTTTTTATAAAATATTTTTAAAAGAGTAATTATTGTAACCCAAAACCATATTTATGTTTTTTTTTAATGATTTCAAGTCATGTATGATATTTATTATAAGGTATATATTAATATTAATTACAGTCAAGAAACCCCTCCAAAAGACATATTTGAGTGAGAAAAGATGCTTTGTGTCATAATTGGGCTTGAAGGGACTGTAGTTTTAAAATTATCATCATAATACTATGATCTATACTTTAAGATTGGTTAACTCATAAGAAAGAGAGTGAATTATGACATGACATTCAAGAGAGGGGGTTATATTTCTTGTCATGATACTATGTGACCATGGCTAACAAATCACCAAAGGATAATTTGAATGAAAGGGCTTGAAAGATGATTGTGTATTGATAAGGAATACGAGAACATGTAGAAAAAAAATTAGGATTTCATTGATGATTGTAAATTTTTAACCGTAAAGAAAGGTGCAGAAGGTGGAGTATCATTGATGTGGTGCTTGTATAAGTCTGTAGATAGCTTTACGTAATTTGCACACATGATTTGGGTAATTAGTGTGGGTGAAGCCCAGTGGTTGTGTTATGTAGACAGTATCATCTAGTTTGATGTAAAGAAAAGCGTTTGAAACATCTAGCTATTGGATATCCCATTGTCTGCAGGTAGCTAGGGCAATAAAGAGCCTTATGGTGGGAAATTTAGCCACAGGGCTAAGAGTTTCTTGAAAATCAACTCCATGTTGTTTAAAGCCTCGAGCTATTGATTGAATTCAATAACCCACTGTGAGAGTCGACTGGATTGTCCCAGCCGAGTGAGCATAAATTTAAGAGGATGGTCGGTGATGACATTAATCTGATGTGTTTGGAAATACAACTGGAGCCTACGAGCAAAGACAATTAAAGCAAAAGTTAGTTTTTCTATAAGAAGATACCTGACCTTAGCACCTTTGAGCACTTGTTTATGTAGTAGATGGGAATTTTTTTTCCAAGCTCCTATCAAAGTAAGATTGAAAATATGGTTTCCAAACCAACTCCCAAATACAATGAGAGTTCTTCCTTCAGCTTCTAAGTTTGTAACAGAGGAGGTGAGGCCAGTGATTGCGTAAGTTTGGGAACGTTTTCACATAATTTGTTTACCTTTGAAATCTTTTATCTTAGTGTTTTGAAGGAAGTTGTGCATTTGCGCCCAACTTTGAATTGAACTGATTGTGTGTTGTTATTAGGTCGGTCAGCTTTTGCACTTCCATCATATTTTGAGGAGAAGGTATATTCAAGAGAGTCTTTACCTTCCACGGGTTGGTTTTTATTTCTTCGGGCATCATGAGGTATCCCATGAATTTTTCAATCGACACATCGCCCACCTACAACGTAATTTTCAATCGACCATTGCTTAATCACTTCAGAGCAGTGGTATCCACCTATCACGTTACGATCAAGTTTTTGTGCAATGAGGAAATAGTCATTTCGAGGCAATTTAGAGTAGTCTCAGACCTGCTAACTTTAGGCTGTCAAATAGTGTGAAGCAAGAATCGTTGGACATACAACACCAACGAGAGGGGGGTCTCAAAACTGATGTAACTACAATTGAGATCCCTGCTATCCTTGATGACTCGGGTAATTTTTTTTTCTAATTACTGAGAATTTTGATGCAGGGCACAAAGATTTGTTGATTAGGACTCTCTAGGAACATTGGGATGTCTTCTTCTGGTCAACCGTTGAGATGTCAGGCATCTCAATAGATGTAGCATACGACTGACTCAACTTCAACTCAGTCGTCTAGCCAATAAAGTAGAAGATTAGAACATCGACAATGACTTTGGTTAGACTAATCCGGGAGGAGGTACAAAAGCTTAAAGAGGCGGGCTACATCCTGAAGGTTCAATATCCATTCTAGATTTTCAATGTGGTCATGGTGCAAAGTTGAACGACAAATAGAGAATGTGCGTAGACTTCACAACAATGAACTCAGTCAACCCTAATGACAACTATCCCTTGTTAAGGATCGACGAGCTAGTGGATTCCACAGTCGGACATTTAGTACTGAGCTTTATGGATGCTCTCTCTAGCTGTCATCAAATCAAGATATGGTTGGTCGACGCTGAAAAGACTGCATTTATTATAAGTGAATGTTTATATTGTTACATTATAATGTTCTTTGGGCTAAAAATGATGGGGCTATCTTTATTTGCTAAACATAAATGAAAAAATATTGAAGACTATGGCGATGATGCATTAGCTAAAAGTAAGTTGATCGAACAACATATAAACATTCTAAAATAAACATTCCAAATACTAAGAAAATATAATATGAAATCAAATCTGTTGAAATGTATTATGTATACACAAATACAATCATAAATCTACACAAAATTTCTACATGAGTACTTTTGTGCTCATCTGTCAAAGTAGTCGAACTAAGCTCACTCGTCAAAATGGTCGAACTAGCCCAGGGTAAACCAACTACTAAAGCAGACCATCATTACATTAAGGTACATACATCCCATCACACTCTTTTCATCAAGACATCGTGCACAGCATAGTACTATATGAGATGTAATTTTATAATTCTGTCTTTACTTACGTATAGGAAGGATGATGAATCGAGAGGGGGTTGGACTCCTCCTCTGACTCGAACCAAAAAACCCTTCCTCCAAAACTATTTAAAGTTAATTAGAAATATGAAGCAGCACTAGCTTTTATCGCATGCACTGTTCGCCCCCTTTGCCTTCGGTCACAAATAAAATTATGAGATATAACTCCATTAAAGAAGCATTTAGAAGACAAAAAAAAAATCCACAAATTAGAGGAATTTTCAAACCACCCACATTGAATAAAGTATTTTACATATTTAAAAGAATATAAAAAGATTTACGAACATACCATTCAATTCTTATGTATTTACACATTTAACAACTTATTTATACATGAAAATATATATTTCATTTCTTAAAAAGTTAATATAATGATATTTTTATGTGATACGAAAGATTTGGGTGGTATAAATGTAAAAGATAAAATTAAGATGTCAGATATGTAAATACATAAGAAATGAGTGGTATGGATGCAAAGCCCCAAAAATATGAAGATTTTAGCACCAAGATGATATTACTCTAAATAAAGTTAGTCCTTATTAGATAAAATGTGGATGATTTTAACAAGGGGTGAACCCACACACCATTTATAACGTCATAAGCTTTTGCATTTGTAGAAAAAGCCCACATAACTTTTGTTTTATGTAATAGTAAAAAAAAAGGAAGATTTACATACATACAAATTAGGGTCCTTTTGGGGCAGCTTATAAGTGCAGACGGCGTTTTGAAAATGTCGTTGTACTGTTTGGTTCTAGCGTTTCGTCAGCTTATCTGAAACAGCGTTTGAGTTTTTAGACTAAACGTAGGCCGCAGGTCGACTTCCTAGGCCGGCTCGCAAGCCGCGTTTCAGGATAAGCAGCTTATCCTGAAACACACAAGCTTGTTGTGAAAAACGACAACAATAAGACGAAAAATTGGAATGAGTAAAATTACACGCAGAAAAAACACCAAAGCGACACACAGATTTACATGGTTCAGCAAATTTGTCTACTTCCATGGAGCTGCAAAGGATTTATTTCTTCGAGGAATTATACCATCGTGTCGACGTTTACAAGAAAATCTATATTTTCTTCTCTCTTCCCTCTCTATCTCTCTTTTACTCTCTTTCTCTTAGCTCTCAAGATGACTTGGCTTGGTCTTGTTTGGTTTTGCTTGGCTCGCATTTACTTTAAACCAAAAGAGACTATTTATAGAAACCATAAGAGCGTTAGGTGGGAGGTAGGTGAGCTGTAGGTGGGATACTTGATTAAGAAGCTAATTAAATTCAATAGACCGGATCTCCACATTACCCAACAAAGCTACCCCAAAGAGACCCTTAATTCCTAAGCCTTTATATATTAACAAATAAATTTAACTTTCAGAATATTAGAGATGTAAATACATAATATGAACGTAAATGCTCCTGAAAATAAAACAAGAATGAACTTAACCGCAAATCACACCACTATAAATTACTGTGTTTTACATAAGCTTTTATTAATTATTATATAATATCCATTTTTTAATTATTACAATACATCTTAANATGAGAGGTTCAGCTGAGACTGTTCTTGCCGAATCAACGTCTGGGGATTTTAATGGGCAGCACTAGAGGTGCCTTAATTTTGTTTTTGGCGGATCTGGAGTTTTTATTTTTTGTTTTGTNCACGTTGAAAATAGCACTGCTACCACTTCTTAAAAGGGCCACATTTTTTAGTGGTCTGTTTATAAATCTACTCTTTTTTATTTTCTAGCAAAACAATGATAAAATATTTTGTGTAGGGTGAGAAAATAAGAAGACGGAATGATTGGTCGACATGGGTGATTAATAAAGGCAATGAGTCGGGTTCTTCTGGTTCACATTCTCCCACACCAGCCACCAATTATGATGCCTTGTCAACACAGTTTCATAACGTTGGATTGGAGGAGAATTCTTCTAACACACCAGTATGAGAGGTTCAGCTGAGACTGTTCTTGCCGAATCAACGTCTGGGGATTTTAATGGGCAGCACTAGAGGTGCATTAATTTTGTTTTTGGCGGATCTGGAGTTTTTATTTTTTTTTATTATTTTTTTTTTTTTGGCAGCAAGTGCTATAACGGAGATGGGGGTATATTTTTTATCAGTTTATTATAAGAAAAAAAAAAAGAAGTTTTTGCTAAATTTTCAACTGTTTTGAAAAAAAAAAAAAACCAAGAAGGAAACTGGTTTTGAATTTGTACAGATTTGTTTCAGCAGACGGTTATATATGCTGGTAGCTACGAATTTATGAAGCTCTATATTCATTAGAATTAGGAAGAGTTTTGGGATGTTTAAGCTCGGTGGAAGTTTGTTGAAATTTTTGTTTGAGTTGAGGATGTTCATGGAATGTAACCCTTCTTTTTTCTATTTTTATTCTTAGTTTTTTGCGCGTGTAGTACCGCTTTTTTCCTGCGATGCAAATTTAGAGGTGACGGATGTGGGGAAAACTATGCACTTGGAGTAACGTGAGTAGTCAATAAAATCACGTCACGATACCCTGCGCGACAGAAAAAAATGGCGCAGTAACATAGGGAATATCTCCTCACGTGTTATTCATGTGTTATTGTGTCCTGAGAATATTCCTGGTGTTATAATAACGCAATAACACATTAACACATGAATAACACAGGGCAGAATATTTTTCTGTGTTATTGTGCTGTTTTTTTCTCTATTGAGAATATTCTCCGTGTTATTCAGGTGTTATTGTGTTATTCACGTGTTATTGTGTCCTGAGAATATTATTGGTGTTATAATAACACTAACACATGAATGATGCGGGGGTGAATATTCCTCGTGTTGCTGCGATGTTTTTTTTTTTCTGTCGCGGGGTGTCGTTACGTGATTTCATTGGCTACGCACGCTACTTCTACGTGCGTAGTATTGATGTAATATTTTTTCCTGATGCGGATTGAGGATTGTAATGCCATAAAGATCTCTAATTTTGGCATCTTTTATTTTAGTATTATGTTTAGCATTTTTTAATCNGGATTGTAATGCCATAAAGATCTCTAATTTTGGCATCTTTTATTTTAGTATTATGTTTAGCATTTTTTAATCATGTTNAAAAAAAACCAAGAAGGAAACTGGTTTTGAATTTGTACAGATTTGTTTCAGCAGACGGTTATATATGCTGGTGGCTACGAATTTATGAAGTTCTATATTCATTAGAGCTAGGAAGAATTTTGGGGTGTTTAAACTCGGTGGAAGCTTGTTGAAATTTTTGTTTGAGTTGAGGATGTTCATGGAATGTAACCCTTCTTTTTCTATTTTTTTTCTTAGTTTTTTGCACGTATAGCACAGCCTTTTTCCTGCGGCGCAAGTTTAGAGGTTACCATCCGCCAATTGGGGATTGTAATGCCATAAAGATCTCTAATTTTGGCAAATTACATGAAGCATTTTTTAATCATGTTGTGTGTTTATTTAATAATATTAGTTAGAAGATATTTGGTTTTCTAGTTTGGAAAACTAAATATAGTAAAGTTCTCATACAACGTAATAAGTACTTTTAAATGAAAGCGTGCAAGTTATTCTTAAATTGCATTATTATTATTTCCATTTTAGAGTACACGAGGTCTTGAAAAAGAAAGGAGAGTAGGGGCCAAAGTGAGAAAGTGCGTCCGTCAGAGCACCTTCAGATAGCTCAAGTTTCTCGTACAAACTCTTGTGCCCTGTCCAATGTCTAGTGATGTGGATGCTGGTTTCTCCCAAAAAAGGAGTACGGCCTTTAGCGCAATAGTTTTTTACTTTATTTGCTAGTATTATAGCATCTGATAGTGAAAATATTTAATATTAAAATTACTGAAGAATATAAATACATCTACATGATTCAGGAGGATTCTCTTACAGCCATAATTGGGCTAAAATTAAATGTTCCCACCAAAGTTTTTAAGAATGCAATTTGATATATTATGATTCATATTATTAGTTATAAAAGTAGTGTTAAGAGTTATATGTTGGATGCTTGGTAAATAAGATCTCTTTGTGATAGTTTTGTCTGTTTTATATTTCATATTGTTATCATAATTTTATTGGAGGAATTTTTTTTATTTGATTTTTTAAATTTTTATGTGGCTCAATTTTGTTTTTTGTTCAATTTGATCTATTGAAGTAAGGTTATAAAAAAATGCTGTCAGATTTTAAAAAACAAAATTATATTAATATTTACAACAAACTAAGAAGTTACTTAGAATTTATAACTTTAAATATGTCAAATAAATTTATATAGCAATATAAATTAAATTAAATATTTAAAATTCTTCAATCTAAATTAAGTTATATTTAATAAATTAATAATTAATTCATTCATATATTACATTCCTTTCAAAACAAATTTTAATACTTTTATATTTATTCTAATTAATTTTTTTAACTATTCTTTCATATATATATATATATATAGCCACACACACACACACACCATGACTTTTGGTACGAGTGTAGGATCATTAGGACTGTCAATTAATTTTAAATTTAATGTATTTTGAAACACTTTTGCATAATTCTGTACTTCGAATAATTTCAGATTATCAACGTTAAATTTTAATATTTAGAGTACATACTTTAAAATAATTTGAAATTAAATTCATAAATGTATATACTATTTTATTTGTATTTATTCATCAATTTCAATTAACAAAATAAATTGATAGGAATAAATTTTGAAAGATTTACATATATATATAACTCATGAATTTCTATGTATTTACATTTATAATATTTAAAATTTAAATTTTACATATATGCCACCCTATCTATGCATAAAAATGTGTGTTCCACTTTTTCAAAATTAAAACAGTGATCGTTTGTATGTAAGAGCGATTTGGGTGGTTTAAATGTACATGATAAAATTTATGTGCATAAGATATATTAATACATAGGAATTGGGTGCTATGTATGTAAAGGACTCTTAAATTTTTAAATGAGTTCGTGGAGTGAGTTTTTATCATAATTTTAAAATCTAATTGACTTAATTTTCTATCAATTTAAAAATTTCTTAAGAGAACGTTTTAATTTTGATAGTCTTACTTAAAATATTAGAAGTTACATATGTAATGTAGGATCTATTTGAGATGGAAAAAATATTGCATCAGGATTATGCACGTAGAAATGCTTGTAGAGTCCAATGAAATCACGTCATGTGGAGGTGACAGAAAAAAAAAAATCGGCCCGGTAATACAGGGGAATATTCTCCCCGTGTTATTCAGGTGTTATTGTATGTTATTCAGGTGTTATTGTGTTCTGAGAATATTCTCTATATTATAATAACAGAATAACACTTGAATAATACATAATAACACCTGAATAAAACACAATAACATATAAATAACACATGAGGAATATTCTCGTGTTACCGAATAGATTTTTTTGTTATGTCACCACCAGATGACTTGATTTCATTTCTCCGCGCGTCACTCTATGGGCGGAGTCCTGATGTAATATTTTCTTTGAGATGACCGTAGTTTTTTAAAATTTTAAAAAGATAATGGAAATTATAGTTGAAACTGAAGTATAAAAAAATTTTAAAAAAAGTGTCATCATTATTATTTTTTTTACCCTAAAATAAAAATAAAATATTTAAAATAAATTAAAATTACAATTTTAATCAAAGTTATAATACAATTATTTTTTATTTCTAATCAAATGCTACGAATTATATAAATTATTATTGAAATATAAAATATTTCAAAAGCGGAATCATTAAATCCTCCCCAAACTTGCTTTGAATGCGGTATAAAATTAGTACAATTTATGCCATTTTAATTCTTAAAAGAAATACCTTGCCGTTTTTCATCACATCACATGAATGACAACTAGAATGCAATTTACCACATTGATTAGACATATACAATAAGTCTTTTAGGAGACATTTACATTCACACCCCACAATTTCTACATATTTATAAATTCAATACCTAAAGTTTTTATATTTATATTCATGCAATTTTAATTTTACATCTTTATAGATAAATAATTAGGATTCACTTTTAAGAAGTCCATACTGAAAATAAGTTAAAATTTTGATGTATACATATATATATATATATATATATATATAGG
>JXCR01092405.1:373462-402264 GCA_002079205.1 Phalaenopsis hybrid cultivar | reverse complement strand
CGAGTGATTCCTTTAAAGTGTACAATTTGAGTGAGTCCAGCATAGAAAACCATCACCCGGAAAGGAGAAACACGCCATTTAAGTGCCCCATCTCCATCAATCATCACTTTACCTATCTATTTATATACATCAATATATTGCACCCCATATCTTCTTCTTTTTTAATTTACTTTGATCAAGATATTTTTTTTTATTTATTTAGCTTATTTTATTTTTTTATAAAATATCTTTAAAAGAGTAATTATTGTTACCCAAAACCATATTTATGTTTTTTTTTTTTTAATTTGAATGGAATTTCAAATATATATATATATATATATATATATATATATATATATATATATATTAAGGCATTTTTTTATTTCAAATGTTAGAGATTAAAATAGAGAGGGTATGAAGTAATCAATCCGAACAGATAAATTTATTAATATTAATTACAGTCAAGAAGCACCTCCAAAAGACACACTTGAGAGAGAAAAGATGCTTTGTGTCATAATTGGGCTTGAAGGACACGAGGATTAGACTATAGTTTTAAAATTATCAACATAATACAATGATCTATACTTCAAGATTGGTTAACTCATAAGAAAGAGAGTGAATCATGACATGACATTCAAGAGAGACGGTTATAANGACTATAGTTTTAAAATTATCAACATAATACAATGATCTATACTTCAAGATTGGTTAACTCATAAGAAAGAGGGTGAATCATGACATGACATTCAAGAGAGACGGTTATATTTCTTGTCATGATACTATGTGACCATAGTTAACAAATCACCAAAGGATAATTTGAATGAAAGGGCTTGAAAGATAATAGGGTATTAATAAGGAATACAAGAACATGTAGAAAAAAATTAGGATTTCATTGATGATTGTAAATTTTTAACCGTAGAGAAAGGTGCAAAAGGTGGAGTATCATTGATGTGGTGTTTGTTTGAGTCTGTAGATAGCTTTACGTAATTTGCACGCATGATTTGGGTAATTAGTGTAGGTGAAGCCCAGTGGTTGTGTTATGTAGACAGTATCATCTAGTTTGCCGTAAAGAAAAGAGTTTGAAACATCTAGCTATTGGATATCCCATTGTCTGTAGGTAGCTAGGGCAATAAAGAGCCTGATGGTTGGAAATTTAGCCACAGGGCTAAGAGTTTTTTGAAAATCAACTCCATGTTGTTTAAAGCCTTGAGCTATTGACTGAATTCTATTCCCACTTTAAGGNGGATAATTTGAATGAAAGGGCTTGAAAGATAATAGGGTATTAATAAGGAATACAAGAACATGTAGAAAAAAAATTAGGATTTCATTGATGATTGTAAATTTTTAACCGTAGAGAAAGGTGCAAAAGGTGGAGTATCATTGATGTGGTGTTTGTTTGAGTCTGTAGATAGCTTTACGTAATTTGCACGCATGATTTGGGTAATTAGTGTAGGTGAAGCCCAGTGGTTGTGTTATGTAGACAGTATCATCTAGTTTGCCGTAAAGAAAAGCGTTTGAAACATCTAGCTATTGGATATCCCATTGTTTGTAGGTAGCTAGGGCAATAAAGAGTCTGATGGTTGGAAATTTAGTCACAGGGCTAAGAGTTTTTTGAAAATCGACTCCATGTTGTTTAAAGCCTTGAGCTATTGACTGAATTCAATAGCCCACTTTAAGAGTCGACTGGAATGTCCCAGCCGAGTGAGCACAAATTTAAGAGGATGGTATGTGATGACATTAATCCGATGTGTTTGGAAATACAATCGGAGCCTACGAGCAAAGACAATTAATGCAAAAGTTAGTTTTTCTATAAGAAGATACCTAAACTTAGCACCTTTGAGCACTCGCTTGTGTAGTAGATTGAACAACATATAAATAATCTAAAATAAACATTCCAAATACTCACAAAATATAATATGAAATCAAATCCGTTGAAATGTATTATGTATACACAAATACAATCATAAATCCACACAAAGTTTCTACATGAGTACTTTTGACTTATGCTCATCTGTCAAAGTAGTCGAACTAAGCTCACTTGTCGAAATGGTCGAGGTAAACCAACTACTGAAGCAAACCATCATTACATTAAACTACATACATCCATCCATAATTATGGTGCCACCTGACACTCTCATCGCACTCTTTTCATCAAGACATCGTGCACATACATAGTACTATATGAGATGTAATCTTATAATTCTGTCTTTACTTATGTATAGGAAGGATGATAAAACGAGAGGGGGTTGGACTCCTCCTCTGACTCGAACCAAAAGACCCTTCCTCCAAAAACTATTTTAAAGTTAAGAAAATAAATTATTTGAATTTAATTAGAAATATGAAGCAGCACTTAGAAGAAGAAAAAAAAAATCCACAAATTAGAGGAATTTTCAAACCACCCACATTGAATAAAGTATTTTACATATTTAGAAGAATATAAAAAGATTTACGAACATACCATCAATTATTATGTATTTACTTCTTAAAAGTTAATATAATGATACTTTTATGTGATATGAAAGATTTGGGTGGTATAAATGTAAAAGATAAAATTAAGATGTCAGATATGTAAATACATAAGAAATGAGTGGTATGGATGCAAAGCCCAAAAAAGATGAAGAATTTTAGCACCATCATAATTTTACTCTAAATAAAGTTAGTCCTTATTAGATAAAATGTGGATGATTTTGACAAGGGGTGAACCACACACCATTTATAACATCATAAACTTTTGCATTTATAGAAAAAACCCACATAACTTTTATTTTACGTAATAGTAAAAAAAAGGAAGATTTACATACATATCAATTAGGGCCCGTTTGGGACAGCTTGTAAGTGCAGACGGCGTTTTGAAAACGCAGTTGTACTGTTTGGTTTAAGCGTTTCGTCAGCTTATCTGAAACTGCGTTTGGGTTTTTACACTAAACGCAGACCGCGGGTCGACCTCTGAGGTCGGCCCGGGAGCCGCGTTTCAGGATAAGCAGCTTATCCTGAAACACACAAGTTTAATGTGAAAAACGACGGTAATAAAGCAAAAAATTAGAACGAGTAAAATTGCAAGCAGAAAAAACNTTATATTTCGAACAATAACGATTCGAACACGAACGAACGCATCACTGTTCGTGTTTGGTTCATTTTACTAACCGAACGAAAAAAATTTGTTCATGTTCGTCTCGTCTACTTGTCGAACGAATCAAACACAAACTCATTGACGAACTGAACACGAACTGTTCGCGAACAACGAGCTTTTTTGACAGCCCTAGTGACAAGTAGATAGATTTGGCACAGACATGAGAACGCCAAACGACGGATTGCCGAAGCAGAAGCGGAGGAGGCTGGAGCTGAAGCAGGAAGTGGAGTTGAACAGCGGAAGCGTGGACGGGAAGTGGAAGCGGACGAAGGAAGAGCTGAACAGCGGGAAGTGGAAGCGGAGGAGGCTGAAGCAGAATAGTCATTTTAATTATTTTAATAATAAGCATTTAACTATTCAAACTCTTTTTTATTATATAAATAGGGGTTTAAAAAACAAGGTAGAGGTAGAGTCCTCAGCTGATGCAGGATTTCCTAGAAGAAGAAAATTGTTCTGTGCAGCGGTGAAGAGTTGTGACGAAGAGTTGTGGGGAAGAGTTGCGATACATAATTGCGGTGAAGAGTTGCGACAAGTGTTGCAGCGAAGTGTTGCGGTGAAAAGTTACGGCGAAGCGTTGTGGCAAAGTGTTACGGCGAAGCGTTATGGTGAAGAGTTGCGGTGAAGAGTTGCGACGAAATGTTACGGTGAAGAGTTACGGCGAAGCGTTACGGCAAAGTGTTGCGGTGAATGGTTGCGGCGAAGCATTGCGGTGTAGAATTGCGGCGCGGCGTCGCGGTGAGGCAACTTGTTGCAGCGGTGCGTCTCTGAAGAGCGTCGAGGCGATACAATGTGTTCTGGCGGTGTATCGTGGCGACGCGTTGCAACGGTGTGTCGCGGCAACGAGTTGCAACGGTGTGTCAAGACGACGTGCCCCGCGTCGCAGCGTTGTGTTGCGACTGTGTGCCGCTGTGACGAGTTGCAGAGGTGCGTCGTAGCAGGGCGTCGGGGTGATGTGATGTGTTGTGGCAGTACATCGCGGCGATGCGTTGCGGCAAGGAAAAGGGTGGAGGTTAAGCATTGTGGATTGTGTACTTGATGTTGAGGAGTGGTAAAAATGGTTCACCGAATAAGGATTCAGAGGGGGGTTTAATGTCAAAGTGGATATCCAATGTCATTTAGAAATTCTAGCATGTAACAAGGTTAGCATGGGGATAAATCGCCAGCGACCTTTAACTTTTCTGATGCTATACATCAAAGTATTACTTGATGTTGCTAGTCTGCATAATAGGAGCCAATGGAAGTCCACCAAAGACTTATTAACTCATCTGAGGTTGTTTGTCGAAGCATTGCTCACTTACGAATCTGTGTGGAAGGGGTCAAGTGTAGCTCACCAAGGACTTTAACCTATCTAGAGTTGTTTATCGGAGCAAAAACTCGATGAGGCTATACATCAAAGCAAGTGTCTGCCACCAAGATGCTCCCCACATATTCTGGAATGAACTCGTAGAGTGTAATTAGGTTCAGATGGAGGAAGAAACTTGAGATATGGACCTACAAATGTCTTCTTATATAGTTCATCCCCTATAAGGATGAAGTTGGCAGCCATGTGTCAGATGCAAATTGATGTAGAAGCATCATCTGACAGTGTTATGTCTCGGAGGAAGGAGATGATGGGATCCATCCAAGATGGCTCCCTTGAGTCATCTATAGACGGTATCACCCATGGGTCATGGATGCTAGGAAAATTTATATCCTCAATAAATCTTCTTTTATAGAGATATTCAGTTGTTGAAGTTGCAAATTTAGAGAGAGCATCAACTCAGGTGTTATGCTCCCGAAGGATGTGAATGAGCTGGCATGATTAAATTTGGTCGAAAAGTGTTCTTACTAAACTGAGATATTGCACTAGTTGTGAGTTATGAGCATCGAATTCTTCTTCTACTTGTGATGCGATGAGTTGAGAATCAGTGTAGATGATTATGTTTCATATTTAACAGTCGATGACAAGCTTTAATTCGGCAACAAGTGCTTCATATTCGACAACATTATTGGTGGTTGGGAATTTCAAACGAAGTCTGTACTCCAAAATTTTTTTCTTTAGGGAGATAAGTAGTATTCATGCACCAGCTCCTGAATTTTTGAATGCACCGTCTACGTATAGTGTCCACTGAGGTGATCATGGAAGAGAAGATGGTGGTTCATCAAAGGTAGGCACTGTACATTCTACCACAAAGTCGACCAACACCTTTGATTTGATGTTTGGTTGTGGTAAATAGTGGATGTCAAATTCTTCCAGTTCTATTGACCATTTAACTAATCTTCCTGAAGTTTCTTGTTTTTGTAGGATAGCCTTCAAAGGGAGCTGTGTGTAGACGCCGATAGTGTGAGCATAGAAGGACGGACGAAATTTCCTTATTGAGAATACCAGGGCTAGCGCAGTTTTGTCTGCCATCGGATAGCGACTTTCTGTGTCGGAGAGAATCTTGTTAACGTAGTCTACTGGTTTTTCAACTGAATTTTCCATTCTGACAAGCGCGGTGTTTATTGTATGAGGTGAAATAACCTAATAGATATAAAACATCTCTCCTTGGACGGGCTTTAAGAGGAGAGGCGGTGAAGCCAAATATGCATTGAGTTGCTCAAAAGCAAATTGACAGTCATCTATCCATTGAAAACTAGTGTTCCGAACACCTCTAAGTATCTTGAAGAAGGGCATATTCTTATCCCCAGAACGAGCTAAGAAACGAGATAAAGCGGTTATACAACCATTCAAGCGTTGAACCTCCTTGATGTTCTTTGGGGGCACCATATCTCTCAATGCCCTGATTTTTTCTGGGTTTGCATCAATTCCATGATGGGTAACCATGAATCCAAGAAACTTCCCTGATGTGACTTCGAAAGCACATTTAGTCGGGTTAAGTCACAAATTGTATTGACGAAGGAGTTGGAAACACTTCTCCATATGAGAAATGTGTTGGGATGCTTCTAGACTTTTTACTAACATGTATTTAACATAAACTTCCATTGTACGTCCATGAAGGGTTTTAAAGACCTATTCATGAGTCGTTGATAAGTTGCACCAACATTTTTAACCTAAATGGCATAACCTGATAAAAATATAAGCCCTTAAATGTTTGAAAAGAGGTGCCCTCCTCGTCCACTGGTCCATCTTTATTTGATTGTACCCTGAGAATTCATCTATAAAGCTTAACATCTGATATTCAGACGTGGCATCGACAAGTTGATTTATTTGTGGAAGGGGAAAACTACTCTTCGGGCAAGCTTTATTGAGGTTTGTATAATCGACACACATTCTCCATGAACTACTAGATTTTTTCACCATGACGACATTGGCAAGCCATGCAGGATGGTGAACTTCCCGTATGAATTTTGCTTTGAGAATCTTGTTGACTTCTTATTCAATAGCTTGCAAGCAATCTGGGGCAAAATTACGCTTCTTCTAGATGACCGGTTTAAATGTTGTTGGATCTATCTTTAAAGAGTGCATTATTATTTCAGAGTCAACCCTAGGCATGTCGATGGGGTCCATGCAAAAATATATTGGTTCTTTTGGAGGAGATCTACATATTCTGGCATTTGTTCTTTAGAGAGTAAGGAACCAAGTTGTATTGTTCTCGATGGGTGTTCATTAAAAAGTGGGACATGAACCAAATCTTCCATGGGGGAAGCTCTTTGAGATACATCTTCATCTCAAAGATCAAAGTTTTCAATGCAAAGTGTTACTGATGGAAGTGGTTCAGCTTGCCTGAGGTAGCATGATTATGTTATATGTTGATCTCCTCGTACGAAGTTGATCCCTGCTGGGGTTGGAAATTTGAGCTTCAAGTGTAGCACATATGTTTCGATGCCAAAAATGAATTGCAGAGGTCTCCCGAAATTGGGTCGAGGAAAATCTCCCACGACAATATGGAGATTTATTGTTCAATCAACCCGTACTAGTCGATTATCAAAACCATATAATGGCTCATATGCAGGTTGAAGTGTTTCTCTTGTCAATCCCAAACTAAAGAAAGTTGAATAGAACAATGCATCGACAAAGCTCCATTATCGATCAGGATCCTCTTTACATTATAGCAAAGCTGACCAATTCCTATGCTAATAACGAGAGAATCTTGGTGGGGGACTCAAACTTCTTCAAGTCAGAATCATCAAAAGTTATAGGCTCAAGGCGCACTTTCTTCTGCATCGGTTCATCAGGTACAATGATAAGAACTTGATTAGTCAACAATGAGCCTCCTGCAATTGTTTGAATTTTGCCCACAACTGGGTGACCCTCATGTTGTTGCCTTTGTGTTTGTTGCCCCCCCAGTATGAGCATTATCGCTATCAGCTAGTTTATTTTGTATAAATCTACCAAGATATCCTTGTTGAATCAGCCTTTCAATTTCTTTTTTAAGGAGCTTACATGCCTCTGTGGTGTGTCCACGACTTTGATGAAAATGACAGTATTGCTCTTGATTTCCCATGTTAGGTTTTAGGTGGTGAGGCCACTTAACAACTTGCTCATCTTTGATGGCCATCAAGATGTTAACATGTGACTTGTTGAGTGGTATATATTCTTTCTTGGGACGATATTCAGTTTGTTGGCCCGCAGGTTGAGGAAGGAGGTCGTGATTCCTCTGCTGTACGGATTTTCTCTATTGCAAAGATTGATTATTATTTCCAGTGTTATTCTTGTGCTTTCCCCCAAATTTCTCGAACTGCTCTTTATGTATGTTAATGGCCTCATCCGTGGTGATTTAGGCCTCAACACGATGGACAAGGTTAGCATAAGACCAAATTGTCTCCTGCATCAGTGATGAGTAAAAAGGTCCTGGGCGGAGCCCCTTAAGGAAGACTCCTCTTAGTAACTCTGGATCCACCCCTAGATTCTAACGAGCTTCAGCAAAAAACCTGCAGAAGTAGTCCTTGAGTGACTCTCCTTCACTTTGACGAATTCCCGAGAGATGGGATGAATCTTTGATAATCCTTTGATTTGAGATGAACTGCTCCGTGAACAATTTGGCAAGCTCGTTAAAGGTGTTTACAGTGCCCCCTAGCAAAGAGTAAAACCATGTTCGAGCTTATCCTTTAAGAATAGCCAGAAATACTTGACACAGAAGTGCATCAGAGGCACACTGAATGTGCATGATGGTTCAATAATGATCAGTATGATCATAAGGGTAGGTTATCCCTTCATACGTATCGATGTTCGGAAGCTTAAAGCATGTTCGGATGAGGCGTTGAAGGACCACATCCACTAAGGAAGAAGTTTCATGGATGTTACGGTGAGCGTAGAAGCGATCCTTTTTCTCTATGGGGAACTCTTCCCGAACGAGGAGTTGTAGTTTGTTACGAATGACATTATATGGAATGACAGGAAGAAGTGGTGATGTCGGGTGAGTTGCACGAGATGGATGAGTGAAACTTGTTGTATCTAGAAGTTCAACATCACGACCTGACAAGGGATGTGTTCCTTCTTGATGAGGCGGGTCGGTACGAGTTCCTCCAAGCGGTATACTTCTCATACGTCGCAGAGTTAATGGTAAACAAATTTCATCTAATGGTGTAAGTAACGGTTGTTGAGCCCCGCGTAGGAGCTGTAAGATCTCTATTTGAGACTCCTCCATTTTACGCATTTGATCTTCTATTGAAGGACCTGAAACACCTTCGTTGGCAGGATAGTGTCTTCCAGGACGGGAAGATGAAGAAGCATGTCACCCTTGGCTTCGTGACTGCTCCCTGGAACGATGGTTGTTTGAGCAGGATGCTCCGATGTCACGAGCATTATGGTCGGTGGCCATGTAGTAAACCGCATAAGTACTTTAGTTGTGGGATTGAAACTTTCCCATATACGGCACCAAACAGATGTGTGCTAGAAAACTCGCAGTGGTAAAGTAACGGACTATCTTCTCAGCACTGTACGAAAGTCAGCACACACACAGATGAAAGTGAAACGAGCGGTGATGACTCAAGACATTTTTAGGTGGAAAACCCGTAAGAGAAAAACCATGGGGCCTAGCCCAGTTGCAGAAATCCACTGTTGATTGATGATTACAGAAATCCCTTATCCCACAGATGGGAAATGGTAAATATATTTTTCAGATTACAACGTCGACTCACGACGTCTGGTTGATGATGATCGATGGTGGTTAGTGGTGCTCGCTAACAGTTAGCGGAGGCCGACGAAGGTCTGCGGTAGTCAACGACTAAAGGCGATGGTCGACAACGATCGACGATGGTTGTCGAGGTCGGCAGTGGTCTTCGGGGGACGGCGGTGGTCAACGACAGTCGGTGGAGGTCGACGACTATCGACGGTAATGCTGAGTTGCAGCTTCTCTACAAGACCTCAGGCTCTCCTCTCAAGACTTCAGCCCCCTCTCATGGGAATGATGGGGCTCTATTTATAGTATTTTAGGTGCAATTAATGCAAGAATATGAACAACTTTGATCGGACGATCGAGAGAGCTTCCCCCAATTATACAACATTTATTGGACATTTGAGTGCCTTAATGTTGTCATAATTGAGCGATCTTAGGTTCGTTGGATTTTTCTTATTGAGACGCTCGATTCGAGTATAAACTTGTCATATTTGACAACCTTTTGACATTTCATATGTGCTGAAAATCTTCTAAGAATGGTTTAATGATTTGATATGGACTTGATTTGACTCGGATTAGACTAGTTTTTATATCAATAGGTTTGTCTCATTGAGCCGGTAATCTTGATGAATTTTTATCAATATTTGAACATCTTGTGCTTAAAATATTACCTCGAGATTCGTTTCATGTCTCAAGATTTATGTCAAATGATGAAAAATTTATTGGTGGCATATCAAGATCTAAGGCTCTATTTGGTGTCGGTTTTTATTTATAATTTATTTATTTTATTTATTTATTTATTTATTTGATCTAAGGCTCTATTTGATGAATGTTTAATAATTTAAAAACATTCGTAGAATATCCGAAAAAGAAAAGAAATAAATAATAGGTTTTGGCATATAGAAACGATCAACCATATTTGATAGAAATTATATAGATATGTTCTTCCTCACAATTAGAATAGATGATACAACAAAATTGCGCTTTTTTTATCCCTTGTTGATATAACAATGATTGTTGAAGAATTGTTAAATGATGATAAGATGATAGCAGTCAAGGAAGGCAGACCAGCCGCGCCTATTAAATGATGATAATGATTGAATGATAGCTATTTAGTAGCAATGAATGGGCGTGATTGAATGATGGCAACTAAGTAATGATGGTCGAACAATGGCAATTAGGTGATGATGATGTGTGACAACGGTCAGACAATAGTGGCTATTAAGTGTTATGATCATTGGAGCTGAATGTTAAGCAAAACTGTAGTGTTCTTTAGATCTCCAAACTCTCTTCAAATCCTAATTGAAATGTCATATATGTTGAGAAAGCTGATACATTTAAGATTTCTAAAGAGCTAATATTTAATTATTTTATTCAAAGTCTTTAAAAGCACTCTATAAAATGACCAATGTTATTTTTTTTGTTATAATTAATTCATTTAGCATTTTAATTGTATTAATGATTTTAGAATTGAGTTATCTTAGGTTGTTGAATTCCTTCTATCAAGGCACATGATTTTATTATTTGCATAGAAGATTTAAAAATTATTTCGCTTTTATTTAAAAGATTTTAATCATTCCTAAATTATTTGATTTTGCCCTTAGGGTTTTTTGGGGCAGATGCAACTTACTAAGAAGCGGTTATGAAAGAATCTGATGTTAGAAAAAGCTGCAGTGGCTATTACATTTTTTTTTTCTTTTTTAAATGTCAAACTGCATCTAGAAAACTGTCACCACACCTAGACAAAACCAGTAGGAAAACACTGATTTCAGCAGCAACTTTTTGAAAAAAAAAACTTTCAAAACGAAGTTTATTTAAAAGGGCAAAACTGCAGTGCGGTGTCACACCACCACTACACTACTACCCCAAACGAACCCTTAGATTCAAACTTAATCAATTTCAGTGTGGGTAGATTTATCTCATTGATATATTAAATTTCATTATAAGTTCTTTCGAGATTAAAATATGAATTGTCATCAATTTATTTTTAAGATTTCAACTTAAAAATTATATTAAAATGCTTGTTTGATATAAGTGCAATGTCTTTTTATAAAATAATTGCATATTGAAATAATATTTTATGTTCTTCAAAATAAAAAAAAGAAAAAAAAAACGTCGTAATTAAATATATTTTATTACTTTTCGAAACTGCTTTAAGAAATAAAGACCAAAAACATTATAAAAAAATAATCTTTTTTTTTTTAAAAGAATTTGCGTACGTAAGACGTACGCAGCTCTGCGTACATAATGGAGGTTATATGAGTGTTATACCGACATTATATTCGCGTTATATC
Organism: Phalaenopsis hybrid cultivar; assembly: GCA_002079205.1. Lineage (NCBI taxonomy): Eukaryota > Viridiplantae > Streptophyta > Magnoliopsida > Asparagales > Orchidaceae > Phalaenopsis > Phalaenopsis hybrid cultivar. The sequence continues at coordinate 390,820 of JXCR01092405.1, read as the reverse complement.
TCTCGTAACCTCCATATAACTTTCACGTAACCTACATGTAACCTACAAATATGTAAAAACAGAAGCGCAGAACTTATTTGTATGTTCAGGTAGGTTATATAGAGATTACATAGAGGGTACAACGGATATAACACAAATATAATGTCGATATAACGCCCATATAACATCTATTATGTACACAACGCTGCGTACATCTTAAGTACGTATTTTTTTTCCTATTTTTTTTTTATCGTTTAGATTACAAGGAGTTTGTTTTTTTACTTTTCATTATTTTTTTATTTATTTTCTCCAAGTAATATTCCTACTCAACATCATATAATTTATTTAATATTATATGCTACAATCAATCTATGCATACGAAAACAAACGAAACATTGAATTTGCTCTATAATTTAAACTTGCCAAGCTATCATCTATCAATCGACGAAGTTTGAATAAAATTTTATATTTATTCGCTTTATATTAAATAGATGCTTGTACTGAGTTCAAAAAATGAGATCCAATGAGTTGCAGCCATTTAATTATCCTAATAAAAACTAGCTCTAAGAGAGATGAAATAGAAAGAGATTCCTAGGAAAAAAAACAAGGGCATTTACATACATATCACACAATTCTTATATATTTACATATCTAATAAGGGTGCGTTTGGGGCAGCTTGTGTGTTTCAGGATAAGCTGTTTATCCTGAAACGCAACATGCGGATAGACCGCGGGAGTCAATCTGAGGCCTGTGTTTAGTGTAAAAATGTTATCGCGTTTCCGGATAAGCAGACAAAATAGTGATCCAAACGGTTTTGAAGAGATATATATGTATGTAGTTTAAATCTGAAATTAATGCTTGGTTTACTGTAGAAGAAGATGGTGATCGAAATTACGTGGGAGTACCTATAGGTGCAGGCTCTTATAAAAAGGGGGCATTTATTTACATAAATACCACACACTTTTTATGNTATGTAGTTTAAATCTGAAATTAATGCTTGGTTTACTGTAGAAGAAGATGGTGATCGAAATTACGTGGGAGTGCTTGTAGGTGCAGGTTCTTATAAAAAAGGGGGCATTTATTTACATAAATACCACATATTTTTTATGTATTTATATATATATTTACATATACGCCACTCAAATTTATATAAGTATAATCTAAATATCAAACCTTAGGTGTAAGATATGTAAATATTTTCAAAAATTTAATTAAAATAATGTATATTTTTTAACATATATAAATATTTGAGCTTCCCCTCACCAAAAGCTTACTGATCTTGGCCATGTGTACTGAAAGAGGGGTCATATGGCGTACGTATACCTTAATTATTTTAGCTTATTTTGAAGAGAATTGAGGGGTACGTGTCTTCGATTAATAGCCATTTTCAAAGGGTAGAGAGTACGTAAGTGAAACCTAATTACTTTCATGACACTTTATTTCGGTATTATTTAACTATAAAAGTGATGCCCAAACGATCAGCAAAAGCTGGTTTGCTTATTCCCATGCATTTCATAACTTGTCCTTACGTAAAAACCGAATTTTTAGAAGTTAATTGACTGTTTGGGGGAAGCTGCAGTTTATTGAATAATCTGCTATAATTTAGGTGTCGTGGCTATTATAAATTTTTATTTTTTGGGAAAAGTTAGACCGCTGTTAGAAAGGTGTCACCACACTTAGATAGGTATGATGTAAAAATATTGTTTTCAGCATTTTGAAAACTCAGTTTACCTAAACATGTCAGGTGCATTTTCAAAATGACATAACACCCAATAAGCTGCCTCAAACGGGTCTGCTGCTTGTTTATAGGTTTAAGAGTATATAAATTTATGACAGGATATGTTCGCTAATGTGTCTATGGATCAGACTGTAGAATCTAAAGAGCTCCTCGTGTAGACTGGTGGTTCATATAGGATTATTATGTTGCTTAACTATGAGTTCCTGATCAAGCATAAGTTTATGGATGATTAAAAATAGTTTTGGTTCGTGTGATTGTTGATTGTCGAATTTAGTGTTGTATTTATGACTTTTATTTAATGGGTATATTTTAATTGATTTATTTATTTATTTGGGTTTTTTCTTTTATGATCTAATCCTCTTTTTTATGAAGGATATAAGGCTCATGTGAGAATGGTATGATGTTGAGAAGTGTTGAGTTGTAATCTCAAGCCGTTCTTTCATTCTTCCTATCTGGTGCTAATTTTCATCCCTGTGGACTTAGGCGAATAAATTTAAGTTTGAACCATGTAGTTGTATGAATTTCTATGTTTCTGCATTGTGATTGCATAAAAATTGGTATCAGAGCTACTGGTTCATGATTCAGGTCTGAGGTTCAACGTATTTCCACATTATTTTACCTTTCCTAAGGGCGGGAGGAGAACATTTGTGCTGTGTGGTGCCCAGAAGGAAAGTATAAGGGGGGTGTTTGGCTGTAGGTAAAATTTAAATTAAATAAAATTTTTTAAATTTAATAAATTTGGATTTATTAAATTCAAATATTATTAAATTTGAAATTATGTTGGTTCAATTAAGGTTAAATCTAGTTAAATCTATTTGATTTGTTTGACATAAATCTATTTGAAATTATTTTTTCCTTCACCAAATTCGTTAAATCTAACTAATAAGTGAATTTAATAAATTCAAATTTATTAAATGAAATAAATAAAAATTAAATTTAACTTAACAATAAATTTATCTAATATTTTTATTATGTTTGGGACTTATTTAAATCCTCTTAAGAGTATGGCACCACACATTCTTATGGAGGAAAAATTATTTCATACGGTGTCTGATCTCCACCGTCCATCACAGCAAATTTTCTTTTAAAAAAAAATTCAAAATATGGCCCACCGTTATATGTATTTGTTGTGATGAACGGCAGATATCGGACACCGTATGAAACTCTGCTTCGTGTTTTCCCTAATTTGCTAGGAAACTTGTAAAAGAATATTTCTTATTCCTTCTTCAGCCTTCACGTGGAGGAGAGTTTTAAGAGGAATCGGAAAAGCTTTAAGTAAGGAAAAGCTTCACCGATTGATTTTTTTTCTTTTTTTTTAAATTCCTGGGGAAAAAAGAAGTTAATTTCTCAGGAAGAATTTGTTGTTTTTTTTTTTTTCTTTGTGAGGTATTCTATTAGAGTTGTTTTGGGGAAAAAAAATTTAATAGTGAAAACAATGAACCATAGCACAATGTCGAGTTCTTCGATGTCCTTATGATGATGGAAAAGTCAATTCATTATATGGTTATTCATCCTGTCAAAATTGATGTGACAATTTAACGACAAAGGGAACTTTGACACGTGGCAATGTAAGGTTATGATTGCATTGTGTTCTCTGAGTTTAGAGGAAGTTATGGATAGCGAATAATGTTCTAAAGAGATGTCAGTGAGAAATTGATTGAAGATGGATAGAAGTGCTTGTGGCTTGATCCAAAATTGCTTTACCGAGAAAATCAAATATAAGTTGATGATGAAGACTTCTGCATGGGTGAAATTATGGAGGATGCTGGAGAACAAATATCTCACGAAGAGCATGGAGATTCGTCTACATATGAAGCGTCGACTCTATAGATTTCATATGAGACTATGGGTTATTATTATTAATAAGCACTTGAATGACTTAACAAAATTGTTGGTAGGTTTATTAAATTTGGATGAGGAGGTTGGAGATGAAGATTAAACAATTTTTTTTTAAATTCTCTTCAGGATGACTATGAAAACTTCACTATTACACTCATTCATGGGAAGGACGTCTTGAATTATGGTGAAGTGACTACGACACTGTTGAATCATGAGTTCCGTTGACAGGACAAAAAGTCTGCAAAGAAGGAATCAGGTGAGAAACTTACACTGCAACATAGCATATCTGAAATGAAGAAGAAGAATTGGGTAAAGAAAGATGGCAACGACGACACTTTCCAAAAATGGGGCAAGTCTTGTAAGCACAGTCTTACAAAGAATCTACGTGCTTTCTGTTTAGGGATTGATCATTGGAAGAAAGATTGTTCGAAGCTAAAGAAGAAAGGAAAGACAGTTACATCTGAGGTGAAAGCCAATTTTATTGTAGAAAGACTTGAAGAGGTGGATTTGGATGTATAGTTATCTATAGTTTCTCTTAGTTTATTTACTGATGATTCATATTAGATTCTAGACACAGGTGTTATCTATCACATTTATCCCCATCGGGGGTGGTTATGTAAATACAATGAGCTAGATAGTGGTGCAGTGACTATAGACGTCAATCAAGCTTGTCGTATTATTGGTGTAGGACGTAGATTTATCATAATGCATGATGGTGCATGATGGTACTGTGAGAGAGCTGACTGATATTAAACATGTTCCAGATATCACAAAGAATTTGTTGTCACTTGGGGTATTAGAGTCCAAGGGCTACAAGGTAGTTATTGAGGCAGGAGTTCTAAGAATATGTCATGGAGCAATGACTATTATGAAGAGAGCTCGTCATCACAACCTTTACTATCTTCAGGAAGTATAATGACTTGAATGGATGTTGTTGCTGATAATTCTTCTGACTCCACTGTGTTATGGCATATACACACATCAGACTTTGGTCAAGAAATGCAGAAGTAACGTGCCAGAAATTTTTATAATATAAAAGAAGTGGATTGAGACTCAAACTGATAAAAAGATCTGGTGTACCAGATTAGACAATGGGGGCAAATATACTTCAGAAGCANTATAAATACATAGGACTTGGGCGGCATGTATGTAGGCTGTAAACGTTGTGATTTTGACCCAAGTTGGAGTTGGCTCGAATGGGATTGAGAGATTTCAAATCGGATTGTTGTTCGTTATATTCAATTTCGGGTCGAGTTGGTTTGAAAAATAATCTAACTTGATGCGAAATTAGAATAAGCTTAGCTCTTTTGCATTTGTTACAGTTCAAAAATCAAAATCAATTGATTGTGCTTATATATATATATATATCGAGTAGATCTCTAGTTAGTTCAAGTTAATTTGATAACGGCTCAAAATAAAGTTCAATTCATTGATTTTGGCTCAAATCTTATTTCAGTTTGGATCAAAATTTGAATTCATTTTTGAGTGATCGATGATTTTTTAGCTAATTTTTAAACTCTACTGTGCATTAATGAAAAAAATATTACGACGCATTGCAATTGGACAACGACTGTGATCTACCACAAGGAGCGGGCGAGAAAAAATGACTTGTAGATCGCTGTCGTTGTTCGGATGCAGTCCAGACTGTGAACTTAACATTTTTTTATGTTAAAGTCCCGATTTTAGGCATTAACTTTTAATTTGTTAATTATATTTTCAAGTTTAAAATTGTTTTTTACTCATTGTGTTATAACGTATAATTAAGGAGTTTTAATTATTTAAAAAGCCTAAGAAAATGAGTTGTATATGTATTTATATGTTTATGCTGATCATCGATTATAATATTAAAATTCATTCTAAAAATTTTAAAATAATGGACTACTTGTTTCAAATTAATATAAATTTTAAAGTTGAATAAATAATTTTACACAAATTGAATTTTACAATGAAATATAAACACGACTTATATTGACTTATTAATTTATAAGTTAATAAAAGTCAATATAAGTCGTGTTTATATGTCAAGTATAAGTCAAATATAAGTCATGTTTAAATATCATTTATATTGACTTATATTGACTTATAAACGATTGACTTATATTGACTTATAAGTCATGTTTAAATATCATTTAAATCTTTAAAATCATATCAAAAATATTATTATTACTAACTGTTAAAAAGAAAAATACAAATTTTCATGCATAAATATATAACACTAAAATATTATAATTATAAATAGCAAATNTTAAATATCATTTAAATCTTTAAAATCATATCAAAAATATTATTATTACTAACTGTTAAAAAGAAAAATACACATTTTCATGCATAAATATATAACACTAAAATATTATAATTATAAATAGCAAACTTAAGAAATTAGATATGTAAATACATAAGAATGGAATGATTTGTATATAAATTTTCCTTATTAAAAACATAGCCTCATTTACGTACATGCCACTTAATTTTTATGTATTTAGATATCTAGCAATTAAACTTTGCTTTTTTATATTTATACCACTCAAAAATATTATTTTTTCCCTTTAAAAGTGAATTACATATTCTCATGCATAGAAAAGTTGGTGTGTGTGTGTGTGTGTGTGTGTGTGTGTGTGTAGCATAGAAAAGCTGGTGTGTGTGTGTGTGTGTGTGTAGCATAGAAAAGGTGTGTGTGTGTGTGTGTGTGTGTGTGTGTATAGCATAGAAAAGTTGGTGTGTGTGTGTGTATAGCATAGAAAAGTTGGTGTGTGTGTGTGTGTGTGTGTGTGTAGCATAGAAAAGTTGGTGTGTGTGTGTCTGTGTGTGTGTATGCGTGTTTAATTAGGTGCTAGATACATAAATGCAAAGGATTTGAGTTGTAGTTATATCAGTTGCATGAATGTAATTATTCCAAAAATGTAATTAAAATATACCCTACTCGGTGCTTCCCAATTATTTAGCTTCCTGCAGCTTTATAGAAGTAAGCAACTGTGCTGTTGCTCGGCAGTGGCACAGTGCGCTACGCAACCTACCTCAGTACAGCCTAACTGTTTATAGCTGCAAGAGGGTGCTATTACTAATATTGACTTGCATTTATGTGAATAACCGAGGACTTAATTGAAAGAAGGCATGCAGAGAGAGCATTGCCATTGCCAGAGGGATTGTTGCTCGTTCAGTTTAATTTGCAAAAAGAAGAGAGGAGGAGAGCATTGAAATTTAGAGATATTGTGAAGGAAAGTTGTATTTTATAACAAGATTTTGATTTTGTGCGGTGGTTGTCAGAAAGTTATGATAGAAAGAAATGAATTATAATAGTCATTGCAGCTTCTTGAACATTTGCTTCTTCTACAATAGCTTATGTCCATAATACACCAAAAAAAAGATGGGATATATTGATTAGAAAGAAAGTAAAAGATTGACATTGATTTTTTTTTAATGCTTTCATGTGCTCTTTTTTTGTTTGATATTGATTTAAGTTTGATATTTTCTTAAGCAAAAGAGGTAAGTCTTAAAAAAAAAAAGCTAATCCATTTAAGAAGGTAAACATAGGAAATAGTTGATTAAGTTTTGATTGACTTCATAATAGCTTCTTATAGGGGTGTAAACGGTCGAACATGAGCAAGCCATGCTCAGCTCGCGTTCGGCTTGTTTGTTTAACGAACCGAACACGAGTTGTTCACGAATAAAAAGTCCTTTTGACAACCCTAATCACGTAGTCATAAGACGATAGGGGTTTGAGCAAGATTTAAAAATTATTATTTATATTAAAACATCACTTGAATCTAATTTAATAATTTTTACTCTATTTTCTTAATTAATATTTTAATTGATTACAAATCTTTGTAGCCTTGTAGTCAATTAGATTTGTTTAAAACACTACTTATATACATATAAACTTGATGAGTAGTATTTCAAGCCAAAACGAGCCGAATATGAACGAACACATCTTTGTTTGTAATCGGCTCGTTAACTTATCGAACAAAATTAACCAGCCTAACACGAGCTTCTTAATGAGTCGAACATGAGCTGTTCTCGAACAACGAGCCGTTTTGACAGCCCTAGCTTCTTAAATACAAATTAGAATTTATTTTTTCTATTAAAATCATCAACAAAAATTATTACATTATAAACTATTTGTTTTGATTTAAATTATATGCATGGCGTTTAAAAGGTGTATTGTGGAATCACAAATCTTTCTCTTGAAATCAAATATATCAATTAAAAAATGAATGTAATTGATGGTCATGGATTTTTAAATGAGTTGAACAAGAAATAAAAATGTTGGACTCATATCCAATGTTAGCTCAATTATATTAGGCTCAGTGCCCGTTTATTTTGGGCTTGCTTACAATCTCTTTAAAAATTTCATTTTTACAACTAAAATGTATAATTAAAATTGACTTGTATGTTTTTTTTTTTAATAATTGAAGTACCATTTTATTTAATTCTATTAGTCAAGTAATTTAAGGGGCATTTAGATGCATACCCCACAATTCTTATGTATTCACTGTTGGCATAAATAATTCACCGTGATGTTAATAAATATATTTTTTTAAATAATTGATGTTTGTCTTTGAATACTGAACTATGCTTAGTTTCCTGTCATTCAAGACATACTATTGGACCTCCTGGTACGTGATCCGAGTAAAAATCAGGACCGGTGCCGACTTGACCCTACTCGGGAAAATTCACTGTGAGGCGGCATTAACCCTAACTTTGCACGTGTTTTATGTACGTTCTGATGTTGAGAGACCCAACTCCGTCAATCCAGAGTCTTTCGAAGCTAAGTGAGCCTCCGAGATCTCCCACGTGTATTTTTAAAAATTTTGGGTTTGGATTAATTTTATCCCCGCAAGAGTCTGGGATGCCCTTCGACACCAAAAACCATGGTTTGAAACCACAAAATGTTAAGTTTTGAGTTATGCGGTTTTATTCTAGATATACACAATTTTCCGTAGCTTTCGGATTGACGAGAAACTTTCTAAGATCTTTCAGGCAAAAATTAGGGTTCGGAATACTATACCCATGTTTGGTCCAGGATGACCATTAGCGACGATTTCCTCACCGAATGACCGATCAAAATACTCATTTTTTAAAGTTACAAAACCATATTTCAGTCATACTTAAGCCCTCATAGCTTATGGATCAAAGAAACCCTTTGTAAGACGATCTACATAAAAATTAGGGTTTTCGAGCTAGACCTGCGCCTAGCGCTAGTCCCGGGCTCCTAGGCTTCAAAAACTACTTTCTGGAGCATTTTACCTAGCATCTACTAGCACCTAGGGTCCAGAATGGGCGCTTAAGCGCCAGTCCTGAGTGCCTAGGCGTTCAAATGCCTTGAAAACTATGTTTCCCGAACACTCGAGAAGTAGGAGTCAGACTAGATGCCAAGGTCACAGCGCCAAGGTGCCTGTCCAATTTCTAGCGTAAAAAATCTAATTTTTTGAGTCGTGTTGACCTTGCCACTTCTCCCCATGCCTCCAAAATTTGAGATCTTCTTGTATAATGGAAATATTACATAGATGAATCAAAAAGGGGGCTAATGATGGCTCTTTTAACTCTCTTTTGGTAAGCTTTCAAAAGTTGGATCAATCTAATTTGGGCAAAATAAGAGGGAAAGGTTGGTGGGGCTCGAAGCTTAAGCTTGGCTAGTTTCATTTCTCTCATGGGTAGATTTTTCATTCTCAAATTGTGGAGAGGGCTGAGAGTTTTTGTCTTAAAGGGGAGAGATCCCTTGAGAGAAAATAACAAGCTAGGTCATATGTAAGGCCAACTCTTTTCTAAAATCCATCCTGGGAGATATTCATTAGATCCCTTATATCTTCAGGACGTGGCCGGTGTGGTGACCCTATTAAATTCATACACACTCGGAGACTTTACCCTGAGCACCTAAAAGCTAGTTAGGACACTTTCGTTAGATGGTGTGTTAGGCTAGAATTAGGGTAATATGCAGCCTTTATCGATGTTTGACTATTGTTCTTTGTTGGATCGGTTGCTCTATCCATGCATCACTTTGTTTGTAGTTTTGTGTGATTACTGAGTGTAGACATGCACAATAGTATATTAGGGGCAGTTTTCTTGCAAGGATTCATGCATAATTATACACACACACAAGATTAGTAAGGGAGAAACAATGTTATGATTTCATACTATCTCTTTCTTGCAGATTCTGCTATAAGCTCCTCCCGTCAAACATGGCTCACATGCATTGCATGAGATAACCCGTGCTAACATTTTTTGTAGGTCGAGTCCTTTTGTTCTATCATGTATTTGATAGTCCTAGGATCAAGTATGTATTGAAAATAAGGTATGGGCACTGGTTTTGAGGCGGATGACATTTCGAACCATGTGATGGGTACCAAGAGCTTCAGGCCGCGTCCCGTATCTTAATTCTGAATTTTTACTCTTATATAAAATTAGGATCGAACATGTATATGAGGAGTCCAACCATTCTTACTGCTTTCCTGTGAGATCTTGCTAGCTCAGCGACACCAGCTTGTTCTTATATTTTGTTTGGTTTGCCCTGTTTTTTTTTTGTTTTGTTTTATGAATACTTTATTTTTGTGTTTCTTCTATTTGTTGTTTATGTGAGATTGATCATAAAAATAATCCATGCTCCTTAAGGATCTTAAAATTCTAAACTTTCTATAAAATCTTAATAATAAAAGATTAAGATTAATTAAAATTTAAGTTAAAATATTCTAGATTTTTCAAAATTCGTGTTTTTCTGCATGACCTTCGGGTCGGTTTTAAATTAGGTCGCATGTATGGACATATCTCTCGTCATAATTTCTTCACATCATAGGATCATGGTAGAAAACTGCATCATATTCCTATACCTGATGAGAGGTCCACGTGCTTCTCCATACCAGACTTGACCAAGCATAAATTTTTACCTAGGAGATTGTCTAGTACGACTAGGGTGTTAGTGGCATCCCTGACCCAAAAGAGGCATAAGTCCTTTGTGCGAAGCATTTCATGTTTTATAGCTAAACCTCCTTTTCTCTTCGTTCCAGTGGAAACTCTATCATTTTACTTGGCGAGCGTAAGCCCCGTGTCTTTGAGATCTATCGAGGGTGCTCATGATTTAGATATATCACTAAAAACATTTCTCAGTAGTTTTTCTAGTATTTAGTGAGTAATAAAATTAGATTTGAGACCTATCCATTCAACAATTTTCACAATATTTTCATAACTTACACTTATAAAACAATAAATAACCTTTAAGTGCAATAAAACATAATTTAAACTGTAAATAACATCAACAATAAAATGAGGCTTTTATTGAGCTTTTAGCAAGCTAATTGTCGAACAAATATTAATATATTCACAAACATAAATGAATGAACTATTTAATATTCAAACATGTTCATTTATATGTTAAGGCTAAAATTCATTCCTGGTTATTCATTAAATTGATTAAACGGGCCTTTCATGAACAATTATTAAGTTGTTCATTAATAGCATTCACTTATGACCCTAAGTTGATGTCACATTAATAGTTCACATTATTAGAAAATAAAGTGATGGCTAAATTTGATAAGTTTAAATATCAAGGATATATAATGATATTATTTGTAGAGTTTAACTATAGGTCGAAATCAAAGTTTCCAAACGCACGCTTCTAAGTGCACATCAAGAATAAAGTAAAGAGTTGTGCTTGCCTTATGGGTCATTTGCCTTCCTTTGACTTTAGGGCCACCGAGACTTCTTTGGACAATACGATTAACGGATTGCTGATAAGGAGCCTTTGTTTGTGTTGGGTCGACTACATTCACAACCAAATAGAATTAAAGCCTACATAGCTTGGGATGACAGATCCGTGGTATCCTGACTCAGCAACCTCTACCATTTTAGTGAATCTTTTCCATTTATGTTGACTTCTCTTTCACACCCCGTCGATTCGTTTGATAAATTGTTAATATCTTCTTGTGGTCCGTGGTGGTTACGGTAATTCACCATTTCTGTTATAACCCGGTATAAATGTCGAAAGCATCAAGATTTTCCCTTGAGATGATTTAAATCCACCACTTTCTCAAATAACCAGATTTCATTAAATTATGTAAGCAAGACTTTTTTTATTGAGAGTTTTCTTTGGTATCCCCAAAGATGTAATTAACCAAAAGAATAAGTTCCTTTGGGAACCACCCTAAGCATTTATACTTGATTCTTCGGTTGTGGGTTTCTTTCTTAAAGTCCTCTTAGCAGATATGTCTCCAATATATCTTCCATCCGATCTCATTTCGGACATATGCTTTAGGGCTATCCATGCGAAGTTTATTTTGCGAAAATTCTCTACGTCCTTTTTCTTATTTCTCTATTGCTTACATCTCTTCTTTCGGTTCTACTCCTATTCGGATCATTCATTTTATCCGCGAGAGAGATTTACTCGAATAAAGAAATAATACGATGATTATAACAGACAAGTCGAGGACACTTTCAAAAAAAATAAAAGAGAGGACATACTAACACCCACGCATTCATATTTACATGCAAACCACTCAAAGCCTTGACTTTACATTAAAAAATACCACAATTACTACCTTCTTAAAAAAGAAATACACATTTTCATGCACATCAAACGATATAATTATAAATATTAAACTTTTGTTCGTTAGATACATAAGAACATAAAAAATATTTGGCAGATATGTAAATACGATTTTCACACAAAATTAAGCAAAGCTACACCTCTCCATCCTGCCCAGAGTCGCTGTTGTTTTCCAATTATTTACCTATGCATAGGTGCTGCAGCTTTTTAAGAGAAAGCGACTGTTGTTTTTTGTTTGTTTGCTCGGCGTTGGAAAATACTAGGGGAAAAAAAAACAAGGAAAATGGTACATTGCACCAATTATAGCTGCAAGAGAAGATCTTTAATGAGCTTGTGGTTATGTGAAGGCTCCAAAGAAGGCATGGTGGTAGGCAATAATGGAGAAATTGTATATAAATGGTTGGGGAGGGTGATGGATCTAATTTAGGCAAATATATCAAACCCTTCTTATAAACAGTTGACCTTTAGAAAGAATAAATTGTTCTATGATTTGTAAGTGTTGTGAGAATGTGAATAGCTTCTTTTTGGCATTTTGATGAGTTGGGATTTCAAGGTGAGTTTGGCGGTTGAGTACTGATGGTTGGGTAAAGTTTAATTAATGGGCGACTGATGATTGTGGAGGACTATGAAGTTGATTCATAAGGAGACACTTGTTGAACCTAGTTGTAGCTCTTATGATAATTGATTAGTAATAAGATGTGAATATGAGTTCATCATGTGTATCGATCGATTGTCTGATTCTTATGTATCTTTAAAATATTGTGAATAACAAGAGTGTAATTAATGTAAATTCAAATTTGGCCGATTAGTTTGGCCGGTTGAAATTGATAGGGTTCGATCTTGATACCTATGTACCAGTATTTTAAACTTCTCAATTAAGAGATTGATTTTTATTGCAAATGTTTCCTTTAGTTTATTCTTGATTCATTGATCCTTTAACCTTTTTCTTCTTGCCTTCGCAATTTGTATTTTTTCAATATAAAGAAGATCAATTACATGTTTGTGTTAGTCATTTGTTCCTTCAGTGATGTGATCAAGGGCTTAACTTTCAACTCACATTTTCTATAAGATCATTGGTGTGATTTGAGGCATTTGATCATGGATTGAAGGATGCTATTATCTCTCATTTTGAGAAATGTGGACCTACGGGTTTCTCTTTTATGTTTGAAAGGACATTGAATAAATAGTGCTAGTTGTGAGTAGAACTCATTTCCTCTTATTAAAGATATTTCCAATGGATTTAAAATTCTTAATTAATTAATTAATTAATTATAGAAAGTTAACTTTAAATTTTATTTTGGACATGGTAACCCACCTAATAAATTATTGACTCTAAATTTTGAAGAAACCATATTTTTGTTTTGAAGTTTAGAAGTCCTAAAACATACATAATAAACTCATTTAAAACCTAAAAATTGTTTGATTATTTTATAATTTTAAGTTAACATGATGATTATAAAAATTTTAGTAAAATTTGGAGATGGTTAAAACTATTCTGAGTATTTTTTGATCATATGTTCTCTTCTCTAAAAATTATGTAAAATTCATAAGAAATTAAAATTATTAAATTTTGTCCAACTGTGGTAAAATGTACTATTAATGTATGTTTAGTTTTGAATTAAATTTGAAGTGTTTTAAGTTACTTAGTGTAATTTTAATCCTTTTTTCAAAATAAATATTTAAATGGGTTAGAAAATATAAAAATCATGAAAATTCTTAAAAATATAAATCAATGATCTTAAGCTTACCACACCCATTGTTTCGAATGAGTTAAGTTCTCAAGTCCTACCTCGTGAAAATTCTTATAATATTTTACTTTATATAAAACATTTTATGATATAATATTCATAAAAATAACATAACTATATATAAAAAAGCTAAAAAAATTTTAAAAATTTCTAATATATTGTATTTAGCATTGTGGAACACTTTGGAGAATTACTCCACCTTAAAGTAGAGTCTTCACATCATTGAACTCAAGGACCTTAAGATAGCACAATGCACCTTACTTTTTTATTATGTTCATAAATTTTATCTCCTTGTTATCTATAACACTTTTGTGTCTACATCTTGGGGTTTTAGATGTACCATATACATCTGTTTAATTCATTATAATATTATGCACATTTCCCTTAGACTTAGGTTCTATGACTCTCCACTGATCTCATTCACTTTAGACTAAATTATATTCACCTATTTTGTGTTAAATGTGACTCTTAATAATGAACATTATAACAATTATAAATCAGAGGATTCTTAAGCGCCCAATGATTGAAACTAAAACACGCCTTTGTTAAGTAAACTTGAATAATTACAATCATAACTATAATTTGAACATGAAATATTTAATAGATAGGTATTTGCATTACGTTTACATACACTAGATGTTGAGATAAAAACAATGTTAAGTATCTTAATGTTAGAGTAGAGTTAGGTCTATATCCTTTTATTACGCATTTGTGTATTATAATATTGGTTAACTATGTTATATGACAATAACCATGCACATAATATTAAATATATATATTTTTGCAAGTACTTAAAAATATTGCTAAATATATGTTTATTTAGTCCAACAAATGTGCTAAGCCAATCAAATTCAAAGAAAATTTGTGTCTATATTCTTAGTGTCCCCCTACACTCTTGTTTTCATCGCAAACTTTTTAGTATAAGCAAGCCATGCTTACATATATAAAGGAACCAAAGGGGACAAGATACACTACATGTACTAAGTAGAGCTCACTTGCATATTTTATTTGTCCTTTTGTGAGGTATACTATTGAATCTAGTTTTAGCAAACTTTGCTTTTATTATATTCATTTTGATATATCTAATTTATAACCACTTTACTTTATCTCAATTTTCATTATTTTTTTTATTTTATTTATATTATATGATTGGCCAGGAAGACTCCAATGGACTTGAAAGTATTTATTTATATTATATGATCGGCTAGTATGAACCCAATGGACTTGAAAGCAAATTCAATCAATCTTATTAATCCATTTAAGAAAAAAAAATCAATGTATGGTCATCATAAATCAATGATTTTTATAACTCCATTTTATAANAGGAAGACTCCAATGGACTTGAAAGTATTTATTTATATTATATGATTGGCTAGTATGAACCCAATGGACTTGAAAGCAAATTCAATCAATCTTATAAATCCATTTAAGAAAAAAAATCAATGTATGGTCATAGTAAATCAATGATTTTATACTTNTAGTATGAACCCAATGGACTTGAAAGCAAATTCAATCAATCTTATAAATCCATTTAAGAAAAAAAATCAATGATTTTATAACTCCAATTTATAATAAAATAAACTTCCAAATTATTTACCTACTAAGCAAACTAGCACTTGCACTCCAAAAACTTTCCCATCAATGTCAAACTCATTTACTAACATGTGGGATGGCTCCAAGACAAAGTGGGCTCATTGTAGTCTCATCACCTCATTTTAGTTCCACACTATTTTAAGTAAATATTTATTAGGATTACACAATTATTATTATTTTCCAACAAAAGAGGGGTGAGTGGATAGAGAGAGAGAGAGAGCGGGAGTGAGAANATATATATATATATATATATATATATATATATACATAGATCTGTGTGTGTGTCATAATTAAATTGAAATAATCTTATTGTTGTGTTTTTGAATATGTCTTTCGTGATAGAAGTAAAATTTGCCTTTAATGTTGGATTCATCAACAAAAGATACATGGTGGTCTATTGAATTACTCTCGTTACAAGCGTTAAATCAATAACCAAGAAGGTGGGCATCAATCTTAATAAAGATGAGAGGTTTCAATGATGGAATATATTAGTGTTGTTAGTGACAATGGATTCTAATATTAGTAGCAATAGTTGGTGTTAACAATGTTGATAATAATGGACATCAAGAATTATGTTAATGGTGGGCATTGGATTGTTTGATAGCTACTATAATTTTTAGTAACATTGAGTGTCATCCTTGTGATGAGCATCAACATTAATGTCGATAGTAGGAGCTAACATTTCTAGCAAGCAGACATCAATATTGTTTTGTTGATTGCGTGTGTTGGTCTTATTTTTATGGTGATTGTCAACATTTATGTGTGATGGAATACATTAGTATTTGTGACAATAATAGAAGTCAGCTTTATTAATGATAATGTACATTAGAATTATTATCCCTAACGGATGTCAACCTACTTAATAATATTTGGCCTTGACATTTGTGACAT
Organism: Phalaenopsis hybrid cultivar; assembly: GCA_002079205.1. NCBI lineage: Eukaryota > Viridiplantae > Streptophyta > Magnoliopsida > Asparagales > Orchidaceae > Phalaenopsis > Phalaenopsis hybrid cultivar. The sequence continues at coordinate 374,499 of JXCR01092405.1, read as the reverse complement.
TACTTTCTGTATTGATGACAAGCATTAATCTTCTTAACAAGAATAGGTGTTAGCATTGATATCAATAGTGTGCATACCCTTAGTTACATCCACCCAATCATCTCTTTAAGATATCAATTTGATCAAAATATCATTATAATATATTCATAATCTTCATGAATTAACATTGGTTTTCCAAATGATGCATCTACTCTAACTATTTTAGTATTAACAACAATTGACTTCACTGGTAAATTTCATCTTCCAATAAAAGCTGACTATCAGCTGGGCCAACTTTTAGTGAAGGCTAGCTCGAAGAAAAAGTCAATTTCAATGAAGGTCGACTTCTGAAAAATTAACTTATAGTAAAAAGCCAATGGCCTACTAATGAGTAGCCTCAACATAAGTTGCCATCTTCTAGAAGAGCAAATAGGTGACCATACCTAACTTCTTACACACATGATTAAGTAAAAAAAAAAAGATCTAAAATTAACTTATGAACTCCAATAACGGATTCCTTATGAAGCACAAGAAGTTAATTGTGTTGTAATGATATACCCTTGAATTTATAAACTATCTTTCATTAAATATAAATAACTTATATGATATTATAAAAATTTATTTTTTATAAACCTTGTATGGATTATATTTAAGATCGGATTTAAAATGCCTACACAATCAATATTTAACTATCCTAAGAAGAAGGATGTGGTTAGTAAAGATTATTAATCAAAATTTGACCAATAAACACATGTGGAAACCCAATGAATCAAGATCTAGAATACATTTCTTGGCTCAATTAAGAAAAGAAATCTATTANATATATATATATATATATATATATATATATATATATATATATATATATATATATTTGTGTCTGTGTCTGTGTATCATAATTAAGTTGAAATAATCCTATTGTTATGTTTTTGAAAATGTCTTTCATGATAGAAGTAAAATTTGTCTTTAATGTTGGAGTCATCAACAAAAGATACATGGTGGTCAATTGAATTACTCTCGTTACAAGTGTTAAATCAATAACCAAGAAGGTGGGCATC
>JXCR01092405.1:356540-372120 GCA_002079205.1 Phalaenopsis hybrid cultivar | reverse complement strand
ATATATATATATATATATATATTGGTGAGTCATTAATAACACCCATATGGTAAGATTTCTTAACTTATTAACTAAGATATCAAATTTAATTTTTAATTTATGATAACTTATTATATATTACATTTGAATTAAGATAACTATGATATTGTTATTTAATAAATTAGGTGAATTTTAGTTGTTATCATTTCAAACACGATTATAAGGCCAATATGGTGGTTTTTCTTAGCCTTATGAAGGTTTCAACATATGAGTTATTTACATCTGTTGAGGTAGATGTTGATTTGAGGATAGTCTCTCCTTAAATCTAGTATTCACACCAATTTCATAGCTGTCAAATTATAAATCTTTTTTTTTGTAGCAATTATTTCAGTATGATCTAAGTAAAATAGAAGCAATACATTCTAATTAATTTGGGTAAATAAAAAAATCAATTATTCCTAAACCATTAAAGCAATATAAAATAGTTTTAGGCTCTTTTGAGTCTCCCATATATTTGGTGCTCTTACTTCTCCTGCTTCTTTTAGCTTTTAGGGGAAATCCTCTTATAAATTTTGAGTTGCTCCATTTAGAAAATTCCAAGCTCAATTCATTAAAATAAATTTTAAATCAAAAATATTTATCAGTCTTTTAATTAAGAGTTTTTGGAAAGATATTTAATATTAAGATGTAATTAACCATATAATCTTGCTCTCATAAGAAACATGCACCTTTGAATAAAACAAATCTCATTTAATTCCATCATATTGGATTAGAAAAAATCTCATGATAAAAAATCCTACTTTTTAAATCTTACATATTTTTATCCTTAATTTTGTAAATGAATTTAAGTTTAATTTTACAAAATGTACTCATCTTTACATCGCACTCAATTATTTCTTAATCAAAGTTGTATTTTTCATGTAAATTTATACCATGAACTTTAATTTTTTTTCAGATGGTATAAAAAGTTTATTACGTCAAGTTGATTTGAGAAATATCCTCACATAAATTCATTGAATTATTCCTCTTAGAATTATGAAAGAGATATAATAATTTGAGGGAAATGATGTATACTCATGTTTATTTAAATCAAATTGATCAATCCATCATAAGAGATTGAACTAATTTCCATATGTCATTAACCTTGAATCATTTCAAGTTGCTAACAACATAATGCTCACTAAACTTGAATTACCATCTTCTTTTTCTTAAATCTTTCACTTACATAGAGTCAAAACTCACTAAGCTACTCAAATGACAACCTCTACTTCACCCATAATATTATACCATTGAATTAACCCAAAAGATTCACAAAATCACCTACTCGTCAAAATTATATACATGAATACCTTATAAAACCACCCAAAGTACCTGGAAACATTAAGGGCTTCTCACTAGTAACTCTTCAAGGGTGCTCACCCTCAACTTGAAACTTATGAGGAGAAATCCTTGCTCATTTAACAATTGTGACTTATGACCATCCATTACATTGTAAATTTTACTTAGTTAATTTATGTATTTGTTTTGTAATTTTTTTGTAATATTTTAAGTACCTCTTATTGGATTGCAACTAAAAATAGGAGGTCAAAGATTGTAGCAAAAATAAGATGTAATCTTGCATATGGGCCATATTGATTCCTTGCTAAACATTGAAATTTATCTAAAATTTCCTCTTATACTATATCCCATTTCTCCTCTCTTCTTAATGCCTTAGTAATTTAGTTGATCATATGCTACTTATGATTGATTCAATTTGTCATTATTTGTTTCTCGTATCATACAAGGTTTTTTTCTTTGTTTAAGATGTATTTTGATGCTCACATTATTGCATAAATAATAAATTTATTTTTAAAACCTATATGAATTTGTTTGTTTAAATTGTACTTTGAATGTTCATAGACCGTATATGTTAAACATCTCATATTATCTAATTTATAACAAATAAAGTTTCATGTTTTTAGGTATATAATGACATAGAGACATTTTATATTAAATAATAGAAAGTTGGATACTAGAGAATTGAAATAACAAAAAGGTTATCAGATGGTTTGCAATATTTCATTCAATTAGCATTGTAAAATGCTATGTTTGAAAATTTTGTCATTTGAGATAATGTTAGAAAAGTTGGTGTAATTAATGTTGCAATGATAAACCATTCAACAATGAAATTGTTCTGCCAAAATCATCATGGCATCCTTTCTTCATGTGGATACATAAAAGGGAGGCTTCATGATATTTTTTATCTTCTAGTAATATCAAATTATTTTCGTGGAACAAGATAAAACGAGAATATTAGAAAAAAATAATAATTACTCCGCCTTAAACTTAATCAATTCAAACTTTCAAAAAAATAAGCTTACAAGTTTATTTCAAAATTAAAGTATACATAAGCTTACATAACATCATACCCTCTCCCACTCCTTTAGATCTCATTTTAAGAAAGCAAGCTCATACCACCAACCACCCTTATTAATGCTCGCATCAGACCCACCACTACTTGACCATCATCACCTTAAGACTAAGGGTAAAGTTGTTTGCGTCCACCCCAGTCGAAGAATCACGAGCCTTGATCTACAACCCGGCCTTAGAATCACAGGTCTTGATCTACTCCGACCCGACCATAGAGTCACTGCTCTTCACCCCATCATGTTTGATCCATCCAGCAAAAGCAAACAAGCCTTTCAATTTGTAAAGGAAGACCCTAGCTTCACTGTCTGGAATACAAACTAGAAGTAGGATTGGTATGTCGTTGATAAAATTCCAAGGGAGGCACTTATAAGCCTGAAAAAGAGGGGCAAAAAATTGAGAAAATAATTTTGTTAAAATAAATATATTTTTCCTTTTGAAAAATATATCAAAGAGAAAAATTCTATTTTTATGTAATATCTCAAATTATAATCCCTATATAATTTTTCTTTAAAAAATAGCCCAAAAAATGAAACAAATCTCCAGAAAAAATGAGAAAATATACAAAATTTCTTAAATCTAGCCCTAGGTGCACTCACGTGCGCACACATGCCAGCAATTAGCTCACCTATGCACAATCTGTGAACCTCGCCCTCACAATATATGCTTCGCACGCCATTGCAATCATCGTGCGCTCCACACGAACCAATATATGGCCACCACTGTCTAATTGCCACCACCGCCGAACCACTGTGATCCAACCACAATAGTATGATTATCGTTGTTGCTTTTACCACATATGGTGATAGTCTGTCCAACCAATTTTCAACACCTTTTTCTCTTGGGCCATCTTAAGTACTTCCAACTAAAATTGCTGTCTTCAAATGAGCATCGAGAAGTCTTTTTTGGGCCACGACCTCTGTATGAAGGCCAGTGCTAACATATAAGAAGTAACTCATATTCACAATTTCTTCAAGACCAATATTTATGTCACATCATTACCGGAAAAGTGTGTATATATTTTAAATGTCTTTGAAAACAGTGTTTGAACATAGGGGACAATTGATACGTCGGGCTCAAAAAAATATTTTAATCATGCAAGAATCTCAAAGTATTTCAAACACTTAACCTTCTAGATTCAAATTCAAGATCATGTTGGGTTCTACTTTCAGCAAGCTTGTAGTCAAAGTGAACATCTCAACAAAGTAGGCCTAATGAAGTTGAAATTGGTTTGGCTCAAGTTTGATCTAGCCCACATCAACTCATTTAATCATAACTACTAGATTTGGATGAACAATTGAATGGTCAAATGGATTCCTACTCTGACATGATTATAGTCAAATTGAGCACATCATCAAGTAGAATCCAATGAACTGAAAATCACTCAATTATAATATCATTAAGAGACTCAAACACTCATAGAACACCATCTGATCAAAGGGATACCTCTGAGTCATTTGATGGATCGAGTGGTGTGGATTCATGCAATATTTGTTGAGATGTCACTCTAAAAATCTATAAATAGATTCTCACTCTCATCACGAAAGGGAGTTGAAGGGAGACCCAAGTTTCTAAGTATTACTAAGCTCCATCACCACCAGATCATTGTCATCAAGTTCCAGCATTACCGGAGCACTAGTGTTGAACCATCATCATCAAACTCAACTGCCGTTAAAATTCCACTGTCTAGCTCCACCACCATCGTCGAGCTCCACCACCATCGTCAAGCTCCTCTATCATCGTTAAGCATTACTACTGGACCACCAATTCCAAGTTGTTGTTGTAATACCACTAGTGCACGTTCATTTCCTTCAAGCTCCACCATCGCCGAACCACAACCATAATGCTCTGCCACTTTGGCTCACAAGTGGCAGACCATCGCCCTTGAACCACTAATGTCCAACTGCCTTTGTTGAACTCCATCACCACCAGACCATCGTTCCCCAGGTAGCGTCTTTGACACGATGTCATCTCCAGACCACCAACTTCTGATCACTGCTTACCTACCACCGCCACCGTCAGACCACCGTTGCTTGGCTACCTTCACCACTAGACCAATGTCACTGCTTCCTAGCCACCGTTGACTGGCTATCGAACTATCGCTGCCTGCTCACCTTCGTCGAGCTACCTCTATCACTATACCATTGACACTAGCCGCTTCCAAGCCACTGCCGACAGGTTGTCACTACCGTCGACATGTCATCACCACTACCAACAGGTCGTCGCCACTGCCAACAAATTGTCACCACCGCTAACATGTCATCCCCACCACCGTTGCACATGCAACCACTACCTATTCGTCGTCGTCACGACTACAGTAGCTATCTCTATGCCACTGCCTTTAGGAAGCCACTATTTTCCTGATGTATTATACCACTTTCCTAGCAAAAGTCACGTCACTTATGTGGTCTTTCTCCTAGCTAGTTAAGGTCCAATAAAGTCTTGTAATTTATAATAACATGTTGAAATCTTTTCAATTACTCCAGGCCTCGTAGTTTTTTCTCTTCCGGGTTTTCCATGTAAAATCTTTTATTTTCTCCTCTGTCAAGTTCTTTTTCCCTACGTGTGTGTTGGATCTACATGCAATACCAAGACGTTAAAATATCACTCTACCTCAACAATTTTTTTATCACATAATAAGTATGTTAAATCTTTTTAAAACGTAGGGTCTCGTATTGTTTGTGAGCTCATAAAACCCGAGGGAGAACTTATTATTAGAAGGAAGGTATAAAAGAAGATGATAGATGTATGTTTAGAGTTTATATTCTTATTTCCCTTTTTGCATAATCCCTGGGAATTTGCTCAGAAAGAAAAAAATAGTTTTTTTTTTTTTTTGAAAGAGAGAGGGAGCGAGGGAGCAAGACAAAGAGAGAGTCTCCCCTTCTTTTGTTGTCCCTCTTATATATCAAAGAAAGTAAAATAAAAAGCATTATAAATTTGCATTTCGTGCAATAATACACATGTCAATGATGTCTTGGTGAAAAGATCATGACAGGGTCTCAACACTAGAATTTTTGTTGTTTGGCAAGTGGAAGTCACATAGAATTGCACGAAGTTCCATGAGAGCAAGGTGGAGAGGAAGACGTGCAGATGTCGCCTGAATCACCGGAGCTAGGAGACCGAAAGAGAGTGGGGTGCAAATAAGGCTTTGTCGCGTGGGTATGGAATATTAGGGCATTTGAGTCCAATTTTGCGTCGGACAATTCCGCTTAATAGCATTGAAATATCCAACGCAAAATCTACACTAAACCCAACACAAATTCATTGCGTCCTATTTTTCCATGGTTGGTAGCACTCGATGTTAAACAAATGGAAATTCAACGCAAAGTTTGCGCTAAAATATAATCCGACACAAACTGTGACGCTAATTGATATGTTTTCTTTAGTACAAGTGGCATCATAAATTCAGATGGACACATGTACTCTTATGAAATAATGATTTTCTTCGAAGGCGGGTTTGCCCCGGGCAAGTCAAACCACTTCGGTGGGTGGGCTTGGCTTGACCACTTCAGAGGGTGAGTTTGGCTCGACCACTTCGGCGGGCTTGGCTCGAACACTTCGGTCTATGGGGCTTGGCTTGCTTTATAGGCCCTCAAAGGCCCAAAGGTCCATTAATCCTCACGCCTTACCAGTGCAAGACTTTTCTTGAATACAAATGTTTGTATTTTGACATACAAGGTCTTAATTATAGAAGAGAGATGTCTGTCAATTCTACTGTATGTTATACAAGCATAAGAAAGCAGAAAAAGATAAATGCTGTTTGAAACTCCAAAGTGGGCTCCCATACAAAATAATATTGAGAAAAATGAAATGCAAAATATCAGCATTTGTGTCTTGCTTATTCAAATATTTATATGTTGAATCCAAATCTATCAAGCTGTGGTAATATCTTAATCCTATTGTAGCGAAGAAGAGAGAATAATACATAGTGAAAGCGTAGAGAGAATTTCTAAGAATTCTTTTCACCACAGCTTAAAGTCATAGAATACTATAGATCCAACCATATACTCCCCTTGATCTCTTATTTCTAAGATTTTGAGCACAATATAGTGAGTCCTTATACATGTCCATATTATATGAATTGGCATGTCGAGCACAACTATACAGTTGTCATATATTGTTCCTAATAACTTACTGCCATGACTTGGTATGGAGCGTGAAAAAACTGTAAGAAATGATGTATGGATGTGTCTATTTAAGAACTTTAGCAGAAGAGTTGAAACAACTTGGAAGGAGCTGATGCATTTGATTCTTATTGCATGAAAATTTTGAAATATGTGTTGGTCTTCTATGAGCAATCAATGGCTTCTAGTTTATGCTAACTTGTCTTGTTGGAGAACCAAAGCATGTATTGCATGCCTTTGTTGTTACAAGTCAAGCAAATTCTCGTTGGTAGAAAAAGGTGGGAAGTTTTTCCATACTGATCATTGCAGTGAAGAAGAATTCAGAAAAGTACAGCATTTGTGGGAAAAAAACTTCAACTTTTCCGTGTCTAACATCAAAGTTTCAATTTTTATCTATATGCCAACTTATCTTTTTGCATAAAAAAAAAGGTGTGTTTCACTTCTCTAGAAGATAAAACAGTGGTGTTTTATAAATATAAAAGTAAAATATAGGTGTTAGATATGTAATTACATAGAATTAGGTGGTATGTATGTAAATGCCCCAAGAAAATATACTTTTTAAGCTCTTTTTATAGGGAATTTAAACTTTTTTGACATCTTTCATGCATAAAAAACAAATATATATGTGAATTGTAATAAATTACGCTTTTGAATAAACAATAGGTATTGAATGCTTCTTCGAGGAGAGAATTGTTTCCCAACTGACAACTCATACGCTTGAATTTCTGCACTTACACTGCTGCTGTGTATGTTAAAGTTCAAAACGACTAACAACGGTAATAAACTGAAGTCAGGAGTTTTGTTGCAGATCCAGACAGTTTTTTCATTTGTTTATTTTTAGATGTTTTGCCGCTTTCTGTTAAGCCAAAAGAGGATTCACTGAATCCTTATCATTCAACATTAATAATCTCAAAAATATATTTTTTTTGTCTGTATATGTTCGATCCTCATTTATTCGTGTACTCGTACCACAAAAGAAAGAGTTAAAATAAAGGCTGTTTACCGAAATAAGGGGAGCCAACGGAGAAGATTGACCTTTTGTTAGTATATGAGGAAGAATCCTCATGCATTACCATGTTCACCCTTATTTATAAGAATATTGGCTTATATATATTATAAAAGAGTGCATTTATTGTTGTGAAAAACGACGGCAATAAAGCGAAAATTGGAACAAGATATCACACAAATTTACGTGGTTCGGCAATTTGCCTACATCCACGGAGCTGCAGAAGATTTTATTAGCTTGAGGAATTACACCGGTCGATCTCCTCAACGATTACAAGAAAAAAACTCTCTTCTTCTCCCACTCTCGCTCTCCTTCTCTACCCATAGCAAATACATGTAGGAGAAGAAGTCTGGGAGCCTACCAACATTACGATTTTTGTTGTTCGCATAAGCAGAACCGAGGAAAAGGAGATTAAGAGGGACTCCCATCCTTACGATGCACTAGATCTAGTGCATCAATTTAAACCATGCTCTCTTCCCTTAAGGCAAGGCCCAATTATTAGGAAATTATGGAGAAGAATATCGCGACTTACATCAGAAGGAGCAGGAATCTAGACGAAAGCTGGAGAAGCAAGCGCGAACAAGAGGCCGGGGTCCCGCAGAAAATACATGAAGCTTTAATGAAGGAATCAAATAAACATTTTATTTATTACCAAACATGAGAAACTTCCACATTCAACAGTGGACAAGCTCCACATTCTCAACAAATCTCCACTTGGAGACTGAGACACTGACTGCACTATTCACAGGCTGTGCCGCCCTTTTCCAAACTTGATATTCTCAATCTCTGAACTCAAAGCCTCTTTTTTCAAGCTAGAAGACAAACTAAAGTTACGCACAACTTCAGCTTCTCAAGTATACCCACTTTTGTCAACATATCAACAGGGTTCTTGCTTCCATAGATTTTCTTAAGTAGCAATTTTCTGTCATCTAAGAATGATCGAATGAAGTGATAATTGTTCTGAATGTGCTTACTCCTGGATTGAAATGTTTGATTCCTCGCAAAGAATATGACGCTCTAACTGTTACTGTAGAGAGTGCTCTTCTGAACCTTCTTACTCAATTCTTCTAAGAAACTCTGCAACCATATCTTCTCCTTTGCAGCCTCTGACACTGCAATGTACTCAGCTTCTGTAGTGGACAAAGAAACTGTCTTCTAAAGATTTGAGCCCCATGACACTGTAGTACCACTAAGAGTATAAACATAACTTGTAGTACTCTTCCTTCTATTAATGTCCCCAGCTAAATCTGCATCAACAAAGCTTTATACCTCTAAGCTAATTCCTGAGAAACACAAACAGGTTTCTGAAGATCCTCTCAGGTATCCTTCCTAGATTACTCATTTATTTACTCACAAATCCCAATGCGTGGGCAATGTCTGATCTTGTGCAAACCATAACATACATAACTAAACCAATATTTGAAGCGTAAGAAACCTTACTCATGTAGTTTTGTTCTTCTTCTGACATGGGTGACTGATTCTTGCTGAGTCTGAATGACTGCCCAAAGGTGTTTCAACTGGTTTGGCTTTATCCATATTGAACCTGCTCAGAACCCTTTTTACATATTCAGCCTGTGAAAGCCTCAACGTGCCTATGACTCTGTCTTTGATAATCCTCATATCAAAGATTTGTTTTGCAGCTCCCAAATCTTTCACTGCAAAGTGCTCTGACATTTGCCTCTTCAGATTATTAATTTTATCAAAAAACATATCTTCCACATACAAGAGTACGATTATATAAAAGTTGACAAAGTACCTGACATAGCAATAATGATCTTCCTGGCATCTGTTGTACTTTGCATTTTACATGAAATCTTCAAACTTCTTGTACCACTATCTAGGAGTTTGCTTCAGGCCATACAAGCTCTTCTTCAGTCTGCAAATTTAGTATTTTTTTCCTGTACCACAAAACCCCTCTGGTTGATACATGTAGATGCCTTTTTAAAGGTCTCCATGAAGAAATGTTGTCTTCACATCTAACTGCTCAATGAACAGAACTTCAGTATCTACCATAACCAGTACCATTCTGATGGTTGTGAGCTTAACCTCAGGAGAAAAGATCTCAGAATAATCAATGTCCTATCTCTATTGAAAGCCTTTAACAATAAGTCTAGCCTTATACCTTTTACTACCATCATGTTCGGTCTTCACTCAGTATACCCATTTGTTGTGCAATGTCTTCTTCCCATGTGGAAGTTCTGTTAGCTCCCATGTCTGATTTCATAGTAGGGAATCCATCTCCTCCTTCATAGTCTAAATGAATTTTCCAATAGTTAGTCTCAATGATAAATGAAGTTTTAAAATAGTTAGTCTCAATCAATTGCCCAAATGAATTTTGATCAATAACAAGGGGTCCTTGAGGATAACTTTCTACATATTGATCTAATTTTTCTTATAATATCTGCAACCTGAGAAGCTAAAATAGTCAGCATATCAATTTCATGAAAATTCACTACCATATTGGGTTTTACTTTATTGAAGTTGCTAATATTATAATCCAAAATTGAATATTCATTATCTTGTTGATCTGTCATTTCTACAATAAATTCATGGAGTCTTTTCTGATTCATAATCCTCCTGACAACTCTCTCTAGTTATGATTTGTAGAGTTCAAAGTTTGCAGCTCCTGAACTACACAAACAAATTTAAAGACTTAACTAATAGAACAGATATTCAGTACTCTAAGTACTCAAAAATACTTTTAATATTTTGGATTTTCTTTAAAATAAACACAAAAAATAAATACACTATATGATAACACTACAATTTTTAAATCTAAGTCTTATAGGTTTAATTAAAGTTTTCATAAAGTTCTTACTGTTGCTTCACCGGCAACGACACCAAAAACTTGACCTAACCCGCAATTGTGCAGTTATTAAGCTTCCTGGACAAAAACTTAACATGGTTTATTTAGGCGGCTAGTTTGCAAAATGGATATGTTATAGAATTTAGAATTGATTTACATTTTACACACTATGGGTTTTTACGCAAGTATTTATGTATCTTTTCAAGTAACATAGGGCCTTCTTTAAAAACCCCAGTATCGATCTCACAAGGAAGCGAGGTAAAAAATCACTTAGGCTAACTCTAATATACTACTATCAGCTCTTAGTCTGAAATTTTTAAAAGTTTAATTTTCCTATATTCAACAATTTACTCTAAAATTAAAGTTAACTCAATTAAATGGAAACCTAATCTAAGGAGACTGGATAAATTTTGGAAAGTGCTTATATAATCAAAATCATTTTCCCTTGCAATGAGATCATAATCAGTGTAGGAATCAAATGTTTAAAAGTTAAATGCAATTTTATGTCAAATTGGAGCATACATATTCTTTACCCTCTCCCAAGTGCATAAATAACATAGGCTCATCTAAAGTAAATTCCTAAAATGCAAGTTATGTTGGATAGGTTCTAGTCTCTCACTTCTAGATTGTCAACTGTGCCCTCTTTATAGGACTAACCGGTCCTTATGTTCCAACTCTATATTAAATTGGTAAGGAATTGATACACTAAAAATATATGCATTTTTAGACCCATATTTTATACTCATTTTTTATGATATTTCACTTTAAAGGAATTTTTTTTTCATGTTTTATTGCAGTCTGTTGATTTTTAAGAATTGGAGCAAAAATGAAGCAAAAAAGGATGAAATTTGGAGTCAAAATGGAGTTTTTGAAAAATTATTCAGAGCTGACGGTACGTTTGACAGAGAGCATGGATTATATTCATGGGCCACTGATAATTGATACTCAATCATCTTATGAAACTTTAAATGCTATAAATAATCGATATAATAATTCATATTCTAATTATTACAACCTTGAATGGAAAAATAACCCTAATTTTAGTTGGAATAATTATAACAATTCAGTGAACCCCTCAAGAAATTTAAACAATCAAGGAAATCCTAATTAACGACCTTATTATCCTCCTGGATTTAAATCTAACCCTAACCCATAAGTTAAGGAAAAGAAGTTGATGATGAAAGAATTAATGTTGAATTTGGGAAATCAAATACAAAATCAAGGGGCTACTATTAGAAATATGGAAAATCAATTAGGACATATTGTTACTGCACTTAGTAACAGACATTCTGGAAATCTTCTGAGTATTGTGAAAGTTAATCCAAAAGATCAAAATAAGGAGCAAATTAAAGTTATTCAATTATGAAGTGGAAAAGAAGTTGAAACAAGAATCCAAAGAGAAACTAAAGTTGATGAGGCGAAGAAAGAAATTGAAAGTGACCCTAACAAAAATGAACAAATACAAGTTTCCTTAGAAAAACCATCACCTCCATTTTCTCGATGACTGAAGCAGAAGAATAAAGGCAAATACTTTACAAAATTTTTAGAAATCCTTAAAAAGTTAATAATAAACATTCCTTTCATTGAGACTTTGGAACAAATGCCAAGTTATGTGAAATTTATGAAAGGTATACTAAACAAGAAAAGGAAAGTTATGTGAAGAGTGTAGTGCTATTATTCAGAAAAAACTTCCTGAAGAATTTAAATATCATAGTAGTTTTACTATACCTTGTGCAATTGGTGAAATTTTTTTTGGAAAATCCTTATGTGATTTAGGAGCAAGTATCAATCTTATGCCTTTATTGATTTTTAAACATTTAGATTTAGTAGAGATTTCCCCTATTACTATAACTTTTCAGTTAGTTGATCGATCAATAACTTGTCCTAAATGAGTTATAGAAGATGTATTAGTAAAAGTGTATAAATTTATTTTTCCCGTAAACTTTATAGTATTAGATATGGAGGAAGATAAAGATATTCCTATTATTTTGGAGAGACTGTTTCTTGCAACAGGGAGAGTTGTAATAGATGTGCAAAAAGGAGAATTAACAATGAGAGTTAATGATCAAGAAGTAACATTTAATATTACAAAAGTTATGAAATATCTTGCAAAAGAAAGAGATAATGAATGTTTTAGGATGGAAGTAAGTTATTATCTAAGTAATGAGCAATTTAAGAAAGAGTTTGAAGAAAAATTAAAGCGCGAAGTATTTTGTGAGAATGAGAATGAAATAAAGAAGAGAATTTAGATTATATTCATGACAAATTTGAAACTTTAGATTTGTTGGAAAATGATAATAAAATTCTTATTCCTTCAAGTATTAAACCACCTGAACTTAAACTGAAAATATTACATGCCCATTTAAAATATCTATTTTTAGGAGATTCATCTACACCGTTTGTTATTGAATCTTTTGAATTAATTAAAATTCAAGAACAAAAATTAATAGAAATGTTGAAAAGATATAAAAAGGCTTTTGGATGGACTTTAGCATATATTAAAGGAATTAGTCTTTCGATTTGTATGCACAATACAAACCTAAAGCTAATCCTCAGAGTATATTAAACCCAATAATGAAAGAAGTTATTAAAAAAAAATCTTAAAATGGTTAGATGTTGGAATTATATATCTTATTTTAGACAGTGCTTGGGTGAGCCCAATTCACTATGTTCTAAAGAAAGGATGAATGACCGTTGAAGTAAATGAGAAAAATGAATTAATTTCAATAAGACAAGTTACTGGTTGGCAAATTTGTATAGATTATAGAAAATTAAATATGGCCACCAGAAAATATCATTTTCATTTACCCTTTCTAAACCAAATGTTGGATAGATTGAATGGAAACAAATATTACTACTTTTTAGATGAATATACTGGTTATCATCAAATTCCAATTGCTCCTGAGGATCAAGAGAAAACAACATTTACAAGCTCTTATGAAACATTTGTTTTTCGTAGAATGTCTTTTGGACTATGCAATGCACTTGCGGCATTTCAAAGATGTATGATGTCAATTTTTAGTAATTTGATTGAACGTGGAATAGAAGTATTTATGAATGATTTCTCTGTATTCGGGACTCATTTGAATTATGTTTAAATAATTTTTAAAAAGTTCTGTAATTATGTGAAACAATCAACCTAATACTAAATTGGGAAAAATGTTAATTTATGGTTGCATGAGGAATTGTACTTGGGCATAAAATTTTTGAAAATGGTATGGAGGTAGATTCTACAAAAATTTAAGTTATTGAAAAATTACCTCCTCCTACTACGTTTAGAGGGGTAAGAAGTTTTCTAGGACATGTTTGTTTCTATAGGCGTTACATAAATTTTTTTTCAAAAATAACTAAGCCATTATGCCGACTTTTAGAAAAAGATACAAAATTTGATTTTAATGAGGAATGCATAAAAATAATTGAATTATTAAAGAAAAATTAATCATTGCACCTATAATAGTCACACCTGATTAGGAGAAATAATTTAAAATAATGAGTGATGCTAGTGATTATGCTATTGGAGTTGTTTAATGACAAAGACAAAACAAAGTTTTTAAAATAATATATTATGCTAACAAAACTCTAAATGATGATCAAATTAATTACACTACTGCTGAAAGAGAGTTATTAGCTATTGTCTATGCCTTTGATAAATTTAGACTTTACTTGATTGGAACTAAATGTATAGTGCACACAGATCTTTCTGCTATTAAATACTTAATGTAAAGGAAGGATGCTAAACCAAGATTAATTAGATGGATACTTCTATTGCAAGAGTTTGATTTTATTGTAGTTGATAGAAAAAGAAATGATAATCAAATAGTTGATCATTTGTCTGGACTAGAAAAAGAAATATTAACTAATTTTGCAAATGAAATTTTAGAAAATTTCCCGGATGAACAATTATATAATATTGATGAAATAAATATAACGTGATATGCCAATATAGTAAATTATATTGTAAGTGATATTCTATCACCATATATTAAGAATCAACAATTAAATAAATTTATATATGATTTAAATTTCTATTTTTGGAATGACCTATATTTATATAAACAATGTAAAAATCTAATTATTAGAATGTGTGTGCCTTATGAAGAAACTCAACAAATAATTGAAAGATGTCATGATTCTGAATTTGGAGGAAATTTTGGAATAAATAGAATTGCATATAAAATTTTGTAAGCTGGATTTTATTGACCTACTCTTTTTAGAGATATTAATGACTATATTAAAACATGCGATCGATCTTCTTGTCCATGTTCAAAATTCTTCTTAATAATCTTTCAATCATGTCATATTTTTATTTTCTCTTTATAGATTTTTGCATTATCATATGCTTCATTTCTAATCTCCTTAAGTTCATTGAGTTGCAATAATCTTTTCTCACCAGTATCTTTTAGATTAAAATTAAATTCTTTAATAGTTCAAAACTCTTTTTGCTCCAATTCTACTGATAAATGACATATTTTTCCAAAAAATAAGTCTATATGGGGACATTCCTATAAGAGTCTTATAAGCAATTTGATATGTCAGTAATGCAGTACTAATCTAGTAGACCAATCCAATTTATAGAGATTTACAACTTTTTCTAAAATTCATTTTATTTCTTGATTTGATATCTCTACTAGACCGCTAGTCCGAGGATGATAAACAATAGAGAATCTATGTATAATTTCATATTTTTTTAATTAATTTCTCGATTCTCTTATTCCTAAAATGGGATCTTTCATCAGTAATAATTACTCTCAACATTCCATATTTTGTAAAAATATTTTTAAAAAAAAAATTAGAAACACCCCGAGCATCACATTTAGGTACAACAACAGCTTCAATCCATTTGGAGATATAATCAACAACAAGTAATATAAATTTTCAAATGAAGACATAAATGATCTCATAAAATCTAATCCCTGCACATCAAAAATTTCAACTTACAATGTTTATTTTAGAGACATTTCATTTCTTCTAGAATATTTCCTTATATAATATAAGATTAAGATTATTTCCAGGAAAACTGAAATCCAGATGATTATGACCATTTAAAGTGATTAAAGTCTATCATTATGAAACACTTGTTATTAAAGAGCCTAAAACTAGAAAGATATTTAAAGTTAATGGGTATCGATTAAAACATTATTATAAAGGACACATACCACAATTTAAAAAAGTTTTGATGTTAAGTCATCCTGAATAAACAATGGTACGTCATTAAACCAAGCGCATTATGGGAGGCAACCCATATATATATATATATAT
>JXCR01092405.1:342686-353134 GCA_002079205.1 Phalaenopsis hybrid cultivar | reverse complement strand
GGGGGGGGGGGAGAAAATTTCCTTTTTAAAGAAAAGAAACTTAATTTTATTCTTCCTCAATTAGTTTTATTTTCAAAATATTTTAAAATTTAACATGACCTTTGGTATTAGAGGGTAACTTTAGATAACTATATTTGTGTTTCTAAATATACAGTAAACTTAAGTAAAAATTTTCAATAATAAAGGTTAATTTTAGAGATTATAATATTTGGTATGAGAGAATAAGACTACGTTTTTTTATTGTAAGTAAAGAATTTTGTATTTTTGAAGTATTAAAAATCTTAGAGATTCATGTAAGAAGAAAAGAATAAAGCTTTATGAAAAATATTTAAAGCTAATATAAATTTATAAAGTGAAGGAAAAATTTTTAACTTTAAGAAAAGGATAGTGAAGTTTAAAATCATTAAAGACTCTCTATATATAGTAATCCTCACATAAGGAGAGAGAAAAGAAAAGAAAAATGATTGAAAATGATCCTGAAAAGAAAAGAAAAGAAAAGATAAGAAAAAGAAGTGAGAAAAAGCTTGAGGAGATGCCTAATTAAAAATTGGTTTCACTTGAATCAACTTAAAGAAGAAGGCTTGACTATATTTTCTAAACTTATATTTCGGTATTAGCATATTTACTAGTGTTTCATGAAGTTCTTTTTCATATGGATATTCTAAGTGGCTTTAATATGAATAATTTGCAATTTTTTCTTGAAAAGAATAGAGAATTAGAAATCTTAGACTTGACTGCTAGATAATCTTATACCTTTAGTATTAACTGGAGTTATTTTACATTTTTCTTAAGTTATACTATTGTATTTAGTGGACTTAAATATGAAAATCTAAAAGTTAAAATCTTTACCATGAGTAATATTTTTATGTAGTAAAAGAGTTACTTGAGAACAAGTAACATTTAAGTTTGGGGGATTTTGACACACAAAAAATATATGCACTTTTAAACTCATATTTTATACTCATTTTTTATGATATTACATTTTAAATGAATGTATTTTTCATAATTTATTGCATGTTGTTGATTTTTAGGAGTTGGAGCAAAAAGGAAGCAAAATTGATGAAATTTGGAGTCAAAATAGAGTTTTTGAAAAATTGTTCAGCGTCGACGGCGCCAGACTGGGCGCCAACAACACCATTTGATAGAAATCATGTATTATACTCATAGGTCACTAGCGTCGACGACGCCAGTGTCGGTACATACCCCGTTTCTTGAAGATTTGACGAATTTGGACAGTTTCTGAAGAGTTTTTGGATACACCTATTGGAAAACCAACCTTAGGCTCTGTTTAGACCCAAAATTGATTAGAAAAGACTCTCTTCGCACCTCTTCACGCTTCTTCGCTCGGTTTTGGTCTCTCTTCGCATCTCTTCGCCCCCCTTCGTGCCACTTTGCATCCTTCCACGCCATTCCACACCGTTATTCATTTATTTTCTTTATAGTTTTGAGTTTTGTGGTGAGTTTAAGTGTGAATTCTTCTCTAAGAGTGTTGGAGAGGGATAGAAGTGAGAAATTTCTTCTTAATACAATCCTAGAAGAGGCTACAAGGGATTTGCTTTGAGAAAGAGTTTCAGATAAGTGTTGTTTGTTTATTATTATTTTATGAACTTCCTTTTATGTATGAAATTTGTGTTTTATTGTGTCTTTCTTATGAAGTCTGAGTAGTTTCCTTTATCTTTCTCCATAATCTGAGATATTGTGAAATGAAGAGATAATTTGGATGTGTAAATGTTAAAATTTAAAATAAATTGTGATGGTTTTTCAACTCCGCTGTTAATTTACTTTTCGATTTGGCCAATTAAACTGTTAAAATATGTTGTGAAATATATGATCCGGGAAATGGAGTATAAGTTCTACAACAAAGTGAGAATCACATTTAAGTTCATGAAGGAGTATTTCATTCATGGAATTAAGTGCAAATAAATAGGGAAATATACATTATTGGGTGTCGAATTGGAGATTTTTAGGGTGACAGACTAAAATCCCCAATTTGATCTTAATGTTTAAGAACTAAAGAGAGAGTTAGCCTTCAGGGGAAGAAAAGTGGGAGCTCTGGAGTAGAAGCTAGTATCATCCTAGCCTAGCCACGAATTTAGGGATTAAACCTGGGATTAGCTAATGATTTTCTATAATACTAAATCAGGGAGAGAATTAAAATTGCTACTATTTGACACAATACAAATTTAAATCATTTATCTCATCTTATTTCATCAAAAACTCATTGCAATGGGAAAGATGCTTTTTCATATCAGAAAACTTCATCACATAAACATAGTTTACTAGTTACTGTTTTAAACTTTGCATTTAAATCTTGCTAGTAGTTAATAATTTTATTCTTATAATAGCTCAAACATTCAAAATTAGTGATAGTAATTTTGTTTTATTTCTGTGAATTTCCTAGTTAATTTATCATTTCAAATTTAAACATTCCTCGTGGGATCGATATTTGGGACTTAAATAGAAAGTCTTATATTACTTAATAACGATACGTATACTTGTGTAGAATCCCAACATTAAGTGCTTAACGTCATTATTCATAAAATAAAACATCAAGATTTTGGCACCGTTGTAAAGCAGAGTCAACTTTATAAATTTTACACAACTATATTTTCCGGGATCAAGGATCTAGCCTGTCACTCTAGAAACACAAATTCTACACCCATCAAAACTTATCTCCCTATCTATTTGCACTCCCTTTGGACTTAGTCTCCTTCCATCCTAAGCGTTAATGTAGTACTCACTAGTTGTGTGAAATCATAACCCTCCCGGATCATTTTGTTTCACAACAAATTTTAACATTACAAATGACCAGTTTGTAAAGTAAATTAAGAATTGGTGAAGATACCATCATAATTTTGGAATAAAAGAAATCTTCAAACCATTCTAATCCCATACATGGTTAATTCTAATCACAAGGAGAAAAATTAAGGAAAACTACTAACTAAGTATGGAGAAAAAATAACATAAAACTTTATTTAAATTAAATAAATTCACTAGATAAGTGTTTACAATAGTTATAAGATCTTGAAGAACACAATACTTAGTTTTTTCTCTCTAAAATAAAGGTGAAAATCCCTCCAACAAAGTCTTCTGCTGATCCACACAAAGCTCATACAATTCCTTACATATATCTCTCAAAATCTCTCACCAACCTCTCTAGAAAAGGTAAAAATCTACATTTCTTATTACTAGCTATGACCTCTAGGTGTTCTTGGTGATTCCAATACTTTCAAATGCCAAAAGGTTCGATTCTAAGTGTAAAAAACAACCTTATAACTCCTTGGGGGTGTCTTGAAGCCGTCCAAAATCATTTCTGGCGCCTAGGTGCCAAAATGTGGCGCCATGGTGCCAGAACTGGGCGAGACTGGCGCCTAGGCACCATCCTGCTGGCATCACCCCAGTTTCGCTTTGTTTCCCTCCGTTTTGCTCCATTTCAGCTCCAATCAACTCCAAGTATTATAAGTACAAGATAAACATGAAAATAACCTTTCGTTAAAGTGTAATTTCATTCAAAAATATGTGATAAATGTAAAGGAGGTTAAGCATAGAAAACCATATCAAAATGCGTAAGATCAGAATTTTCTTCCTTACTCAATTTAACTCTAAATTGCATCATTTTTGCTCCATTTTCTAAAAAAAAAATACATTTCTTATACCTGAATAAAAAACATGCAAAATACAGTTCTCTAAAGTGCAATATCATTAAAAATTAGCATACAATGTATATAAAAAGTAGGTAATTTTAGGATTGTCAAGATCCACTAGAAAAATGATGAGGCTAGATCTTAGGCTTCTAGAGAGAGAGGAAATATCTCATACAAAAATTAGTTCAACAATGCTAGCTTTAACTTTCTATATTTTATCATAAATAGAGTCGATGAGGGGAGCAATGGAGCAATTCTGACATTCATCAGAAACAATTAACATATATTTTTCAATTGATTTGGGTGCTTTAACTAGCTTATCCTTAAAAATTATTAGACATGAAGACCCTACATTCCAAAGCACCCTTGTAAAGATTTCACAAGATCAATGCTAGATGTCATATTTCAAGGTAGATTTCTATTTTCATCCATTTTAAAATTTTATTAATTGTAATAACTCTAGTATATTACATAAATGACCAAGGACTACATTGAAGAAATTGATGGAACACATGTGGATGCATACTTATTCAACAATGAAAAGATTGGATACATTGGATGTTGTGGTTCACAAACACACAACATTATGGTTGCATATGATTTTAATTTGTGCTTCACTTTTGTGATGATCGGATGGAAATGCATTGCACATGGTAGTCGTATATTCAAATTTGTCACGTGAACTCATAAATACACCTTTCTAAAGCCATCTACTAGTTTGCTTGAATATTAATAAATAAAATATTTGTTTCATTACAATACTAATGAATATACTTATAATAGAGAAATATTATTTGGTTGATGCTAGATGTCTATTTAAAAATGTATCTCAAACCCTTACATGATACAAAATATCATATTCTTAATTTTGAAAGGGCCAACAACATAGTTTGACGCAAACGAGAGATGTTTAATAAGAGGAACTCATTTTTACTTCGGTGTTATTGAGAGGATATTTGGAGTTTGAAAAAAAAAGGATTTATTTTGCAAGATATTCCCACATATTCTTTTAACAAACAAGTAAAGATTATGATCGCTACAATGACACTCTATAAGTACATTCGCCGACATCTTTCATATACTGATATTGATTTCAACATTGTAGATGAGGATCAATCACATGTCCCAACGATATAGCCTAGGCCAATCAATATCACAAGGTAAATCTAATTTACATGAGTATTGTACACAGGATGTGAAAGGTGTCGAGGAGATGATGGAGTTGAGAGAGTAAATTACAAGTGAAATAGTTAATGGGTGAAAGAAAGTTGTACGGTGCATTTTCTATATTTATGTGCAATGCGTTGCAAAAACGTTTATTGCTTATTGTAATGATGCTATATGCAATGATGTTCACTTAGAATTCAATTAGGTGTAATTTACTTTTCCATTTTTTTCTGTATGTATTTTTTCCAATATGGACAACCTCTAGGCTCCATGAGTTTAATATATATATTTTTCTCATATGTTTTTTTTTTTTTTTGGTTTTGAGGTTTATGATAACATAAATGAAATTAAGGGTTCTTCTGGATGACCTTTGTGGTGATGTGATTATGTGACACATACAAGCTCGGTAATACATGATTTTAATGCAATCAATATCTCATTATTTTTCAATCATATGACTGCAGGTTCTTCTGGAAGGTTTTGTGGTGATGTGCTTATGTGACACATACGAGCCCAATATTACATGATTTAAAGACAATCAAAATCTTTCTATAAGGTCTTATTTCTTCTTTTAGTGACAAACTATTCATCGATTTATCCTTTTTGCTTTGAGACCACACAATTTTATAAAACTTTAATTGTATATTTCAATTATTCTTTTTACTTAATGTTGCATCTATTTGTTTGTGGTTTCTGATTTTAAACATTTAGAAAATATGAGTTCGAGGTCTTTCAATGCCTCTAAAGTCTTGAATTACTAATGTAGAGTGCAATGTTCTTTGCATACTTCACGAAAGGAGCATAGCTATAGGAGAATATCTTACAGGTGTCTAATTAATAGATCAGTGAAAGACAGTGGCTTCTTCGGGTGAGTGGATGAGTGAGAAGATTCCACCTCAGATAGTGGTTGGGTGGGGAGAGTTTAAGTTATATAGTGAAATTGATCTTCTACATTTTAAATTCAATCTCATTATAATTTTAATTATTGTTTTAATAGTTTTATTTAATAGTTTTTTTTTAATGTTGCTTGCTATGTTACTTTCTGTTTAACAAGACGTTAGTTTTTAGTTAAAATATATGAATTTTTTGAGTTTTTGAATTTAATTTCTATTTTTACGTATGAATTATTCAATATGAACTGATTATGTTATCAACAACAAGACAATATAAAAGGAAAAAAATTTTTGTATGATAAACAAGTGCTGCACAACTACTACATAAAAATAATAGAAAAACTTACCCATAACAATGTCCCAAACAGGACCAGACATCGTGAAAAGCAGCCCGGTGCGGATCGCTTTGCTCGGTGGCGTGCTAAAATTCACCGCCGCGATTGCGCCCCTACCGCGCCTGCAACGTACAAGCCAAATGGGCTGGCCTAAATCATTCAATTAGTTTTTAATACTTCATACCTTCATCCAAATGCGATACTGCTGCGGAGCAGATTTCCTCTTGATATTCCTCTAATTCCAAATTCCTAATCTTTTCTTGCCAAGGTGTGTTGTCCGTTTGTATCCTCCTCCTTGATTCCGTAGTTTCTGTAGCTTCCGCTGATTGATCAACCCAATTCGATATCTGAAGCCTTCAGGCCGTTTGGATTTTTCTGATCCAGAGTCGCATGCCTTGAGCGATCTAAGAAGGCTAGGTGTCCGGATCCGNTTTATTCATGGCATTGGGAGTCTTCCCTTACATGTGAAAATAAGAGATTTCCTTTTAGCTTTAAAGTATTTCTGTAGGCCAAGGGTTGGCTTTACACATGACTTTTTGAAGCTTTTCTCATGTGCAAGTTATATGTCTCATACTTGGATTTTTGTTTTGGAGCCCTTCTTACGTGCGNTGAGAGACAAAAAAGCTTGCATAACGTGCATCCCTCAAGTCAAGCATAACATGGGACCAACACACACACACATATATATATATATATGTATATATATACATACATACATACACACAGATACATACATATATACATACATACATACGTACGTACATACATACATTTTTTTTAAAGAGAAAATGGTACAGATAAGTTGTATGAGTGGGCTCAAATAAGCACCCAACTCGTACGGTACAACACACAAAAAAATAAAAAAATAAAAATTAAAAAACCCCTAAAGAAGATGATACAAATAAGATCAATCGGGTCGACCCAATTTAGTTCTGCCTCTGCCTCTAGTTCTCGGAAGGGAACCAACTAATAAATTGATGAGATGTGTGCCATTGCCCGAAGTAACCAAAGTATCATCTATTAGATGCTTAGCTCAAGTAGATCTCCATTCTTCTTATTACTCTTGGAAGTGTAGACCTGTCATTCCTCATGCGAAGATTGTTGCTCATTCGGATGAGATGGTAGTGCTGCAGTAGAAAGATTGTGAATAGTTGTGCCCACAAGAGGTTCACATGTATGCGAGTTAAGAGTTGTCGCCTCTACCCCTGATACTTCATGAAGATGGGGAGCTGCAAGGTTTTCCTGATTATCAGTCCGTGTAGGTAGGGGTCCTTTAGTACTATTTTCAATTGGGATTGAAAGTGTATATTGCTCAGCAAGGCCATCCAACTTCTCATTAATCACAGAAACAATATTTTCAAGGGAGGGTCCACATGGGCAATAGAATCAGACACCAAATCATGTCACGTGGTAGTTTTCTCTCCAGGTGGAACAAATTTATCCTTAAATCCATCATTATTTACTTGATCTTTAGATTTCAAATTAGGATGAATTTTATGACATTTATCAAGGGTATGCCCAAACATCTTACAATGAGAACAATATGAAGGTCTATGCTCAATGACAATTTGTTGCCAATATCCATTATGAGTTGTGCCCAACCAGACTTCAGTAACATCAAATAAAGTAATATCTTTTTCCACAAGTATTCTTGCCATAGAAGGTCTGGTAAGGTTGAAAGTGGGTAGATGTAGCTTCATAGGGTCCCCAAGTATGACACCAATAGAGTAAAAAACCTGATGATGAAAAAAGTGAAGCTTGAGACTTGGTAGACTAAATCATATCAGTACAATATGAGGTTCATGATTGGGGTCAAAATTCAGGGACCACTTGAGTAGCTTCATTGGTTTACCAACAATGTTAAGATATTTTTTTGGAGAAAACCCGAGTGTAGTCTTCAGGCACAGTTAACTGACTCAATACATGTCTCCCATCCATGAGCTTCACCTTCCACTTTTCTACTAATTTGAGATCATCAAAAATTTTCCTGATAACTTCCATAGGTGTGTGTTCCCACTAAAATTTTTCAATAAGAACAAACTTGAATTTGTCAGTTAGGGTTGAAATTTATAACTCAGAGAAAAAAGTGTTGCCTTCTCACTTTTCCTGCTTGCATTCTTAATAAAGGGACAATCACCTGTATCATCACGATACTCGCCGTCTCCCCCTGAGAATTACCTATCACGTGGGCAAATGAGGTTTTGCCAGCTTCCACCGAAGAAGAAGTAAACTCCATCACAACAGCAAGGAGAAGCCCTGTCAAGTCGGGCTGAGGGCAAAAACGATGAATAGAAGAGGTCGGGGCGAAGCTGCTGAGAAGGGATGGTTCGGGATATGTTTATGTATATATGTGTGTGTGTGTATACATATACATAGAGATAGATATATACACATATATACATAGAGATATATATAGGCACACCCACACAAATATATAGACACCCAAAAATATATAGACACACAAATACAGACACACACACCCACACATAAATTTATTTCAAAAGCCGCTATAAATAATTATGTGGACTACTCCTGAAAATGGAGCATTGCTTATATCCTGCAGTCTGCCTACTAAGTGTANCATCCAACTTCTCATTAATCACAGAAACAATATTTTCAAGGGAGGGTCCACATGGGCAATAGAATCAGACACGAAATCATGTCACGTGGTAGTTTTCTCTCCAGGTGGAATAAATATATCCTTAAATCCATCATTATTTACTTGATATTTAGATTTCAAATTAGGATGAATCTTATGACATTTATCAATGGTATGCCCAAACATCTTACAATGAGAACAATATGGAGGTCTATGCTCAATGACAATTTGTTGCCAATATCCATTATGAGTTGTGCTCAACCAGACTTCAGTAACATCAAATAAAGTAATATCTTTTTCCACAAGTATTCTTGTCATAGAAGGTCTGGTAAGGTTGAAAGTGGGTAGATGTAGCTTCATAGGGTCCCCAAGTATGACACCAATAGAACAAAAAACCTGATGATGAAAAGAGTAAAGCTTGAGACCTGGTAGACTAAACCATATCGGTACAATAGGAGGTTCATGATTGGGGTCAAAATTCAGGGACCACTTGAGTAGCTTCATTGGTTTACCAACAATCTTAAGATATTTTTTGGAGAAAATCCGAGTGTAGTCTTCAGGCATAGTTAACTGACTCAATACATGTCTCCCATCCATGAGCTTCACATTCCACTTTCCTACTAATTTGAGATCATCAAAACTTTTTCTGATAACTTCCATAGGTGTGTGTTTCCACTAAAATTTTTCAATAAGAGCAAACTTGAATTTGTTAGTTAGGGTTGAAATTTATAACTCAGAGAAAAAAGTGTTGCCTTCTCACTTTTCCTGCTTGCATTCTTAATAAAGGGACAGTCACCTGTATCATCACGATACTCGCCGTCTCCCCCTGAGAATTACCCATCACGTGGGCAAAGGAGGTTTTGCCAGGTTCCACCGAAGAAGAACTAAACTCCATCACAACAGCAAGGAGAAGCCCTGCCAAGTCGGGCTGAGGGCAAACACGACGAATAGAAGAGGTCGGGGCGAAGCTGCTCAGAAGGGATGGTTCGGGATATGTTTATGTATGTATGTGTGTGTGTGTATACATATACATAGAGATAGATATATACACATAATACATAGAGATATATATAGGCACACCCACACAAATATATAGACACCCAAAAATATATAGACACACAAATACACACACACACCCACACCCACACATAAATTTATTTCAAAAGCCGCTATAAATAATTATGTGGACTACTCCTGAAAATGGAGCATTGCTTATATCCTGCAGTCTGCCCACTAAGTGTACTAATCGGTTTTCTATAGCTCAGGAAATGATTTTTTTCACCATTTATTTAGGTTTGAAACAACTTCATTACTTAGCTGTGAAGTTATTTTCCCTGAATCAACTTACTGGGGTGAATGAATATAATATGCATGCACTGCATAGATATGTTCAGGAGAAAGATAATCAAATTAATATTGTTGTTTTTTCAATGTGCCATTACTATTTTCTCCAGAAAACTAGTGTAAGTTGGAATTGATCTTCAAAGGAAAATATAAAATAGTGTGATACAATTAGAACAATGTGTGCTGTTGAATGCATTTCTTTATATTGAGGTTTTTACCTTTTTTTTATTTCACTCTGAGTTGCCTCAACGCTGACCATACTTTGCTAATTTCTGAACTCCACTGGCAAAAAATCTTTCCTTTTGCTTTAGCATGTTTTTACAAGTTTTTAAAATTTCAATCTAACTTATTACTTTGACCCCTTAATATGTTTATTTACCATAAAAATATTAAATTTTTAAACTAAAAGGGAGTAATACTTCCATCTGAACTTGACATGGGTAGGGATTAGAATATTCAATCTTAT